>VUQH01034066.1:0-15834 GCA_015106775.1 Etroplus canarensis
CCACCCAGAGCCTGTCTCAACTCCTCCTTGAACTCTGCACAACATTCTTCCTGCCTCAACTTCCACCATTTAATCCTTGGCTCTACCTTCACTTCCTTCCTCTTCTTGCTTTCCAAAGTCATCCTACAGACCACCATCCGATGTTGCCTAGTTACATTCTCCCCTGACACCACCTTGCAGTCTCCTACCTCCTTCAGGTTGCACCTCCTGTATAAGATATAGTCCACCTGTGTGCACCTTCCTCCACTCTTGTAGGTCACTCTATGTTCCTCCCTCTTCTTGAAATATGTGTTCACTACAGCCATTTCCATCCTTTTTGCAAAATCCACTACCATCTGTCCCTCCACATTCCTCTCCTTAACACCATACCTACCCAACACCTTCTCATCCCCTCTGTTCCCTTCACCTGCATGCCCATTGAAGTCTGCTCTAAACACTCCAATCACCACTCTCTCTCCCCTGGGAATACTCTCTACCATTTCATCCAACTTACTCCAGAATTCTTCTCTCTCTTCTGACTGGCATCCAACTTGTGGAGTATATGCACTAATAATATTTGGCATCACACCTTCAATTTCTAGCCTCAAAGTCATAATTCTGTCTGACACGCTCTTCACCTCCAGAATGCTCTTCACATACTTTTCCTACAAGATTACCCCTATTCCATTTCTCTTCCTATCTACATATACTACTGGTTTTATTTATATATAAATAAAACCAGCTCTGATAATATCAACCCTGTTGTCAGTAAGGCTTAAGCTATAATCAGTGTATTGTTACACACAGCATCGCATAAAGCTTTGTATTTATGGAATTCCAGACACCAAGACAGAAGAAGTGAACAGTGTTAAGCCACAAAAACGTTCCTCTAAGGTTCAAGTTCGTACAGAGCAGTGAAATGCCATTGTCATACAATGAGTATTAGAGACAGCATGGGCCTTTAACTGCCATGCCATGGTAACTGAAAGAAAATGATGTTCAAGTTGACCACAGTGCTTTCAGGAAGATGTTCTTAAAAGAGTATCACTGCAGGTACTTACCTGCTGATTAAATTCCAAATAATAAAGCCACAAAATAATGCACTAAACCTTGCTTACTAACCCAGTGTGTTCTGCAATCCAGGCTGACATGCATTGCACACAAACATTCTTTTTTGTCCCCACCTGCTTGAATTTTCTGCAGTAAAGCAGAAGGCAAACACAAAGAGGGATTTGCTTGCATTTTCTTAACTGTAGCCGGCTGACTAATGAGTTGTCAGTTACAGATCACAGATGACGCCTGAGGAGAAGAGGCATTCTGTATTTGTTGTCTTTTCTTGTCTGAAAAAACAATGATATGCAGAGCTGTTTGTGTGCTCCTGGAAATAAACATGAAGAAATTAATGTATTAAGTGCACGGAAAAGTAATTACCAATTATTGATGATATCTCTTCGAGCCAACACAATTAACACCAATAGTTACAAATTCATGATTTTGAATTTCTTGTTACTTCAGGGGTCAAATTTAATCCACATGGATGTTATCAACAATGCTAGCAGGCCCATGCATCCATTATGAAGCATTTCAGTACTTTGGTATTGTTACCAAAGTGCAGTATACTGTGGATCCTGATATGAAACACTTCAATAGTCTCTCCCCTTAGGGCTGAAGTAAACTGCGGAGATTTCTCTTTTCTTTTGAAAGGTTTTATTCATTTAATATAATACTGACACATGTACTCAATAGCGGTTAACAGGCTTTTAAAAACACAGATATTAAAACCATTATAGCATCAATTTATTTTGAGCCCCTTTGATTCCATGGACTGTTTTTTTAAACACGTTTACATGTTTCAATATACCATAACATCTACTTGGTATTAGTCTAACCTCACCCCTGAAAGGATTTTGTCCTTTGTCAAAAACAAAAGCAAAAGAAGACTGACAAACTGTCTCTGCATTTTAAAAAATGGCATGTGGTAAGCAACAAACTATTTAAGGTAAAATATTCTTATGGAGGTGAAATCTGAATAAAGAAGAGGTTCAGTTTCAGAAACATTTTGACAGCATTAAACGTGTTGTGTGTGGCACAGTTAAATTTAAATGTGTCATCCAGACTACATGAGGCAAGCATCCTGGATCCACTCCTTCTTTTTAGTTAGTTTTGTAATACAGAATAGCTGTATAAGATCAAGATCCTGTAATTCCCAGTAAGTATATGGAACAAAACTTGGCCATAGAAGAAAGATAAAGGATATAGTTTCTTGTAAGAAGTTCTTTGTCATCTAATCAGGTGCCATTTAGGTTGTAGTTCATTTGTTGTTTGTAGAAGCAGTAAAGGATTGTATGTGATTCAGTCTTTTGCAGTGAAGGACCAAGGACACTCAGCTTTGTTTAAGATGGCATAAGTGTAAGAGTCCTGCCTCTTCAGCCATCATTTCTTGGATATCCTCAGAAAACAAAAGAGTTACCGGTTCCTCACTGAAGTCCAACAGAGTGCATTTCATCACAATTTTTAAGTCCATTGTGCTGTGTAAGTTCTTCCACCACCATTTTCTACTGCTCTTCTAGAGGTGGGCAGGACTATCGGGTCACCTGTAACATGAAGGGAAGAAGTAGGTCAAAGCTCAATAACAACAGACTCCAAAAAGTTTGAAAATAGCCTGAAACAGTAAAGGTCACAGAACACAGTATGGAACCAGTGCTGGTAGTACATGTCAATGAAAAAGTTTCAATAATGCAGTGCTGTGCAGTGCTGGCTTCTATTTGGAAAAAGGGAAGAGATTCTTATTGGTGGACAACACGACCAGCTTTTGGCAAGAGCCTAAACAAGACACAGTTTGAATCATGGCAGCCAGCCCACACCACCTCACTCTCAGCACTTGGCCCACTGCCATGTCATTTTGTCTATTTGTCGAGACGGCTGCCCTAATCACATGGTCTCTTTATCCCGGCAATCCATCTTTCCATTTTCTTTGCTCATACACTCACTTTTGGTTCATTTCAAGCTATTAGAAGACATTTTCTAACAGCCAACGATCAAACAGACATAATTTGCTAGATAACCGCCAGTGCTGGGGCATATGATAGACCAGACTCTCCAAGACTGTTCTTCTGTTTTCCTGCGTGCCTTTCCCTCTTATTGAGTTTCCCAGTAGCTTCCCCTCTTAGCCTCAACACATGCTCTCACTCAGTTATTTCCTCATGGGAAAGACACTCTTTCGTCTGACCCCAGCTAACAAAGTGCGAACACCAGAGCAGAGCAGAGGAGGGTTTCCTTCAAACTATTCTACTGTATTTGCTCTTGATGGCTCCAGGCCACCCTTCTTGGGTCTGTTCCCATTGCCTTCAGGCATCTACTTCTGTGCCTGATCAAAGAGTCTGAAGGCATTTGTTGTCACACCAGTTCACTATGCACACATACGGCTGCATCTGTGTGCCTGCATGCTTTAAAGTGCAAAGTCAAAGTCCTTTTAGGTGCTCATCCCCTTGCCTGTTAAAATATGCCTGTAGGTGGCAGTTTCTATGCCCACTTGGAAGTGGATTTAGGTAGTTAGATCTCAATTTACAAAGCGCATAAGACGTGAAGAAGTGCTAGATTGTCATTTCTATGGAACTTTTTAGACCCATGAGTACCTGTCTACCCTAGTCACATGGCCAGAAGGCAGATATCCCCTTCAGTTGTACATAGTTTTTATGACTCACCTTGCCACAGAAGCTGCATCACTATGGTATTCAGTTTGTGTTAGAATTCAACAAAATCTCCTTAAAATCAAATAGAAAGATAAATTATGTGGTTGTGAAAAAAATAACTTAAAAGGAAAAATAAGCTCAAAGGTAGAAATTTAAATAAAATTTTATGAGTAATAAATTTAATAGTAATATGGTGGCTTATATTTCACTAACTAGAATTTCTCTTCATATATCACTTTTACAGTTTCTCAACTTAGTTTTTGAGTTTTAATTCTGACACAAAAACTCATGTGGGGAAGGTATTACAGCACTGTGTCACTGTGTCACACCAGTTACTTTTGGACAGTCTGACAGATCAGAAAAGCAACAAGCGCAATTATTTCCACAAATGTATGTTCCTTATGTACCTGCAGGAGGTGAAACTTACATGCAGGACTGCCATGCTGTCCTTTGTTTAATATGTTAACATGACTGCATGTGCAAAAAAACCACACATACTTGCCTTGCAGTTTATGGCTGCTCTGCGGCTTGGCGGCCCAGCCATGTCTGTGTACTCATCCATATGATATTTTTTGGCATTGATCTAGCTGTCTTCTAACCCCACCTTTTCTCCTCCCACTTCCCTCCCTCTCTCCTCCTTCTCTCTGCTCTCAGCCAGGGGTGGACAGAAGGATAACAGGAGCCAAATCCTGCTGTGTATTCTTACCTGCTACTGTCAGCTGATCAGCTGATGACCCCCCCCCCACCCCCCACCCCCAAGTGTCCCTTAGTTCTTTTATCTACCTATCACCTTTGCCTTTAGGAGTTCCTCTTTGCTTCCAACTTATGTTTGTCTTTCATCTATCTCCACCTGCCTTTTTCTTCATTTCTCCTTGTCTCTCTTTTTCTCTCTCCCAGCCTCTTTCTCTGTTACTCTATCGTCAATTTCAATTTACGAGCAGGTCTTAATGGGACCATAAGAGAACGTTCGATGCTATTGATCTGGATGCCTGCGAATCTTGACCTCAGCGTACGACACAAGAGGAGAAAAAAAAATCACTCATCATCAGGCGAACACATCAACTAACACTCTCAAATAGTGTAGACACACACACAGGCGCTCACAGATCATTGATCAAAGACCTGAATACAAGAGACAGCAAATATTTGTGCTCTTTTAAACTACAACAGAGTCACTGATAAAACTGGCTGAAACTGGTTTGCTTTAATTGTAAATGCACACTTTGGGGCTGAAATCAGATATATATGAAACAACATTAACATATTAAATCTACATTGTCCTCAGATCTGATCAGCTTTTAATGTGCCACTCTCTCCAATAATACCAGTCACAATCTTAAGATCACTATTTTTTTGTTGTCTGTTCCCTGATGTGAGTGAACTGGGAAAGTTCAATTACACAGCCTAACACAAATTTGAAATTAAGACAACAGAGCTGAAAATAATATCATGGAGAAAGAGTGAAAGGCAGGAGGGCTTGTTGAAGAAGAAAAAAGGTCTTGAGGGGGCATGATCCACTTAGCTAGGTGAGAGGTGAGCAGTGGAAGCAGTATGAAAAGAATTCTTAATCATCACTGCGCTCATGTGAGGAGACCATGTGTGTCTTAAACTCTTCTCATCCCTCTCTTTTACCCATACTGATGCACTCTCTCTCCTATGACCACGCCTTCAATCAATTATTTAGGCAGAAAACAAAGGTCTGCACCAAGTCATGAATAATGGAAGGTGAGAAGGCAGAGAGAAGGATGGAGGTTAGAAACAGAGGCGTACAGTGACAAGAGGTGAATCTCACACAAATTTTTCTCCTCTGACAGACAGCTAAGAGTCTGCTCAGGTCATGCCAGTAAAGAGAAGCCAACAGGTGCAGACAGAGGCTGAACAGGAAGCTATATAATGCACATTCACACCTCTTCACATGCACACAAAGACATAGACAAACTGTCAGTGCAGGAAATTTAACAGGGGAAAAGATTGTACACATGCATATACCACACAAACTGCACTGTGGAAGAATGAGAGCATAAAACTTTTCCAGGGCATTTACCACTCTAGTGTATCAAATGTGGCGAGTTCTTTTTGCATCGAGTCAGATGGCATGCCAGTCAGACGCAGGAAGGCAGGGCAAGTGAGAGTGAAGGGAATTGTGATGTTCATATTCAGTGTGCGTGTGTGTTATTTGCCTTGTTCTTTTTGGCCTTATTTTTCTTCAGAAAATGTTTGATGTTAGAGCCAAGATGGGGCCAGAAAAATAAATAAAGAGTGAGAAACTGGGTAAAAAGAGTGATATTGAGTGAAAGGAGAAGGAAGAAGGGGATAGAGACAAATAGAAGAGGAAGTCAAGGGAAGAGAGAGATATACTATAAAATGATGGAGAAAGAAATGGGTCACTGTGGTGGCTTTGGCCATGTGTGTGCATGCATGTACAGTATATGTTTAATGAGTAGTAATTGAAACAAAGAAGACAGAAAAAGACAGGGAAAGAGGACACAGAGTGTTCACACCAACCTTTGTGGTCTTAACTTTGTTGCCTGTGCTGCAGCTCCATCCTGTGAGGTCTGGGAGAACTTTGCACTCCTCACCTTCCATGCATGGCTGCATCTGACACCACCACTTCTGGGCTACAATAGAGGCTACAAGAGGAGAAAGAGAGAGAGAGGAGGAGGGTGTAAATGTTTGATGCAGATGTGTTTTCAGTCATGTCCTTTCATGTTTCCAATATATGTATGTAAAGTTTGAAATGAAAATTTCACAAGATATAAGTGTTTCCAAAAAAAAGTGCATCTCCATCCAGAACAGTAACAGGACTTTGGCGCATTGAGATAACAGCTGAAAGCACTAATTCTCAAATTATGTGTGTGTGTTAATTGCATGAAAATGTTTTATCAAATTAAACAGGCAAATGATTAATCTGGATTAACATGTTAATTAGTATATATATATATATATATATATATATATATATATATATATATATATATATGGATTCAGTTGACCAAATGAAGTTGACCTTAATTACTGACCCTGTTCTCAGAAGGTTCTTCCTAGAATAGCCACTCTAGTCCTAGGTTAGCAAACATTACCAGGGACATTAGGTCTCTCATGCTTTTAAAATAAGGGACACGGATAAAACGGTGTGCATATGGAAAGTCTGACAGTGGAAGTTTTCGAAGTTTAGAGGAAAGTGTCATATTCTCTCTCTCTCTCTCTCTCTCTCTCACCCCCATTTTTTTTTTTTAAACCAAACCAGAAAATGCATGAAGTGACAGATCACATATGATTTTAAGTGTGGAAGAACTCATTCACAGCTCAGTCAAAGCTGAACTAAAATCCCTTTGTTTGTTCTAAGATAAGATTCTAACTAATGTTAGCTACCTTAGCACACAGTTGTTAGCAAATGAAGATAGATAAATAATGATTTTTTTTACTTAGGATTCGGCCGTAGTTACATAGTGTGTACCATTTGAGGCTTGGCAAATATGCCACATAAAAGAAACGCCGTCACCTATGATACAGGCACAGGTTTGATTTTACCACCCTTTGTTTTGTTTCATTGTTGTGACAAACTTGTGCAGGGTTTAGTTGGACTTCCTTGTTGTGCCTTAAATCCAACATGTGGAATTGAACGCATGACAGGGGTGGCTGTCTTTATACCTGGCTAGATTCTCATACAAAGTTAGGCTAAACACATACCTGGCAGGTTATGGGTTCAGAGTTTTGGATCAAAATCATCTTGATTAGCCACGTTTATACTGATTATTTTAGTTCAGAATCCAAATTTACAGTATTGTTTAAGTGCTATAGAGATAGTCTGATATAGGAATATGTTTTATATATGCAACTTGTTAAGCTGTACCTTAGTAACATCTCTGAATGAAGCTTAGCTGTAAAGTTAAAGCAGCACACACTGCATAACATTGTCTCTGGCATTTGTATGTGTGCAATTGGTAATGCAGGACATGTATAAATGTTTTATGCTTGGTCTTAATCTGCTGTCAAGTTTCTTTTACACTGCTGGAATTACAGCAAATAGAACACAAATTGGAAAAATACAGTTTGTAGGTTTTTTTTTATCACCAAGAATACCTATCAGTCAATAAAATTTGTTTTACTTTGATGTGGTGACAATCTTAAGTGACTTGTTATACCCTAATAAAAGTCAGGTTGAAGAGTGTCTGAAGAAACAAAGTAACCTGTAATGTTTTAATGTATCAAGTTTAAAGTTTCAGAGCTCTAATATTTAGCTGCCATCTTAGAAATTAAAAACATCAAGAATAATGAATTTCTGCAGCATTACTCTCTTACTCTTAGGTCCATAAGTTTTTGGATTATATAAAGTTTTGAGCTTCTGAAAATGAAGAACTATGAATAAAAATGTCTGTAATTTCTAAACAGTTAATGCAGTACTTTTGTTAAAGCATGTAAATTTAAGCTAGAAGTCGCCGCTTCAGTTATATCGGCCTCCTTCCCTTAGGCTGCATTCACACTGCAGGCAAAGTGGCCCAAATCCTAGTTTTTTGCCCATATGTGACCCATATCTGATTTTTTTATGACAGTCTAAACAGCACAAATCCGATTTTTAAAAAAAATCTGATTCAGGCCACTTTCATATATGGTTCTAAATCAGATATGTATCCAGCATTTTTCAAAGTGACCTCAGTCTGAACAGTCATGTCGCATTTCATGTGACTTTTACGTCACTGAAGTGAAACAGATGTCATAATTCTGAGCCAGAGGAGGCGAGGCGTGGCAAGATCATATGTAAACAATGGACAAAACAAGCACAGTAGACACAATTGATGGAGCTAGTCAGTGGAAACAAAATGAGGTTTTACTCAGATGCTGATATGGGTAGCATCTATATTTACTTCCATAAACACAGCATGCTGCGTGTGATGTCACATCTGCCTCTCCGCATGCACATCACTTCAGAGCCGTAGACTGTTCACACTGAAGTCTGAATTATAATGTGTATGACCACGCAAAAAAATCGTAACTCAGCAAAAAATCAGAATTGACCTGCAGTGTGAATGTAGACTTACATCAACATCTCTTAGA
Source organism: Etroplus canarensis (assembly GCA_015106775.1). Lineage (NCBI taxonomy): Eukaryota > Metazoa > Chordata > Actinopteri > Cichliformes > Cichlidae > Etroplus > Etroplus canarensis. Next base: position 8,727 of record VUQH01034066.1, read on the forward strand.
CCCTCATATTGAGAATTCCAGTAAATAACTACCAAATGCAAGTTCAACACTTGGAAGAAACTCCAGATCTTTTATCTACTTAGTTTGTCAGGGGATATTGAGGGAACAGGCCTCAGCTGGCCATGAAACTGCTGGTCATTCAATTATTCCATTACTTTGTAGTAATGGAAAATGGGCAACTGTGTTTAAAAATGACTGCTAATCTTAAACAGTTATGCCGTTCTTTTGTCAAACTCCTTGAATTAAAGCTGTAAGTCTGCACTTTGATCACACTTTGACTGTTTGATTTAAAATTCACTGTGGTGATGTACAGAGGTAAAGGTGTCATTGTCCCAATACCCTTTGACATTACTGTATTTTACTGTATTTTATTTGCAGCAACAGTGTTGCATTTTAAGTCATTTTTATGGTATTTATAGATCTCTTCCACCTGCTACTCTGAAAATGTCTTTGATTAGAGTAGGCGGTGCTCATTTGGTCCATTTTGTTGAGAAGAAGAGTGAAAAGACACATCGAACACCCACAGAGCCTTAAGCAGAAACCCTGAGTTACCAGAGAAAGTGGGTAACCAATGTTATGCCAGCCTTTGTCTCTGACTAGGGTTTTAGGTTTTGTCAAGTCAGCTAAGCTAACAAAGAAAGCCTGGCTATTTTGAAATTGTTTTTTAGTACACCCGTCTGGTGTATTTTAATGGAAACGTTTGATAATTTAGTTTTAGTAATTGGGTAAGACATATATATTACATAATTTAAGTGTTATAACCCACCTTGCTATTGTAAAGGTTAACCATGTGAAAAGATTGTTCCACAGTTTTAGAGTAAAGTTTTGCAAGAAAACAATAGAAATTACAAACCAAGAGTCAAAAGCTATGCGAGTCTTAACAAAACATTTGCTTAAACTACACCAAAATATTGAGTCACCCTGCTATAAAAGAGCATTGTTGTTTGTCCTGCACATGAATTGTCAAGACATTGGAAAACTGACTTGCATCAGGACCAGTGAGCTTTTTCCCTGATTTTAATTTCCATTTCATTCACGATACTTATCCTTTAGTCTATAAAATATATTGTATGTGTAGCTCTCACACACACACACACACACACACACACACACACACACACACACACACACACAATGTGTGTGAGTGAGTTTCCCTACTCACGTTCTTGAAAATACGGGGTGCTAAAGACATAGACTGTACTTAAAAGATGGGCATAAGCACCCACTCGTTTTGGACTGGTTTTTGAAGCATCAGTATTAGTCTAAGTAGCCTCTCATAGTATTTGGACGAGAGGGTAGTGTACTATGTAAATTAATGCATGGGTGGATTGGTTTGTCTATAGCTTGACACTCATAGCAACAGTAACCATAAGGAGTGCTGCTTAGTGAAACATCAGTTCACCTCCATTATATCTGACTGGCACTAAGTGCTCACTGAGTGGTGGTAGATGAAACCAAAATCATCTGAATTTCTGTCTCTTTATTTTTAACAGAGAGATGCAGTCCTCCGCTAACGGACCAGCCTAACAAAGTGGTACAGGAACACCCTTCATACCTGTTCATTCAACACACAGCCATGCCTCCTTTGCTTCCTGTTAGCAATCCTTCGATGCCCTTGTTTGTGTCTAAAGACATGTAAGTGAATGGAAGATCCTTAGTGCAGAGCTCAAACAGTGTTTATAATGGAAACCAGAAATCTACACATGGGTACTATAGATGTCTCTAATGCGCCTTTGACATCTTTACAAATGAACCACTTCTAAAAGAAATGTATGTTTTATAAAACATTTCATTGTGCCAGACACCCCTTGAACTTTTTCAAGATGAATTTCTTTCCCACTGAACTTGGAAATGTAAAGCCCCTTATCTGCTGTGGTGTGCAGAGGTGACACAACACAGAGTGAATGCCAGCTGCACTTTAAGCTTAAGAAAACACCCAAGTCTGAAATGTGACATTTTATTCAATTGATTATCAGAATTTCTGATTATTTAAGTCTGTCTGCTCTCTGGGTGTAAACAAAGAGCAGTGGATTTTTTCTAGAAAAGCATTTGATTGTTTACACTTTAGTAAAGGAAAAGTATATTCAAATAATCAGCCAAGATCAGATGCCAAGATGCTTGCAAACCTAGCTAGATGCCATTTTGTCTTCATCATTTCAGTCTGTGTGCCAGGCAAACATTTTATTATTACACATGTGAGTTATAATAATTTGACTTATCTGATCATTTCTCAGTCAAGTCATTTTTTATTTTGTTGAATCACATAAAACATCTCTTAGGAGCATCAGAGAGAATGGGAGACTCATGTGTCACTTCCTCCTCTGACAGATTCATGTAGTTTAGAGGTGTGTGTGTGTGTGTGTGTGTGTGTGCACGCTGTTGTGTCCATGTGTATAGATGTGTGTGTCGGTGTGTGTGTGTTTGAGCTCTGTCTGAGGTACAGACTTCAATCTCAGGTCAAAGGAGAAGTATGCAGATACAAAGAAAGCACACCTGTGTGACACACGCAGACACACCATGCCATACACATGTACACAATCATATCTACAAACACATGCAAAAAATGACAGTGCACATACGAATTCATACCACCCTCAGAGCTGTTTAAATGTAATATTGTGAAATTTGAACCTGTATTAGGTTGTGGCTATTCTTGGTAATATGTAAACGTAATATAAATGTAAACAGTATATATAAACATTATATCTATTTTTGGAATAAATCCAGTGTATGGAAAGGCAGTTGTTTTGCAGGTTGCAATGTGTGTATCGTATGTGTGTTGTACTGTCGAAATGAGGCAATAATGATGTTTGTGTTTCAGTTAATAGGCCAGCATCAGTTCCTGTTTCTTTGCTACATGCTTCCTACATGGCAATTTAGGAGTATGCATGCTGTGAATACGAGTTGGTTGTCTGTGGTATGTCTTCCGTAATGTTTACTTTGAGACTAATTCTTGGTAATGACAACTTGGGTCTTATTTTCATTTATCACTTTTGAATATATTTCACATTTTTTGGCCAGACAAACTAGGGAAATATAAAAGTGAACCATAAGATAATCCCTAAACTGCCCATCATAGTTTTGTACAATATGCTGCTTCATTTTTAAAAAACTTTTTATCATATCATTTATCATTTATTTTGTAACAAGGGATTAATATCAACTGGAGCTGAACAAATATGTCAATTAGTGCAATAATAAATCAACAAAAGCACCTATTTTTATAATCTGTACATTGTTTGAAGTCCATTTTCATTTAACTAATACTAATTGTTCCCTAATTTAGCTGCTCCATTTGGATCTTTAACTTTAGCTCCTTCATGACTGTGGTGGGTCGATAAAGTGTTAGAGCAGAGATTATTGGACACAGATTAGAGGTGCCCAGTGGAGTTTTCTTGCAAAAAAAAGAGGTGTACATAACACACTGTGCTGTAACAAATGTGCTAAATGCAGTTCTTTTTGCGCAAACCATTTGCAGTGTAGATTGTTTTTTAGATATTTGAAATCCAGCATTTTTTACATTCATGTTTACTACTTAGCAGTCTTGTTCTTCCTGTTGATCAGTGTAGTGTGTGCAGCCTGTGGCAGGACTGTATAACATTACTCGCATTCTTGCGCGCATGTGTGTGTTGGGGGGGATATAGAGAAAACATGGACATGGTAAGACATGGAACAAGGCTCCACAGCACAGCTAGAGACCATGAACTCAACAGGGAAAATTTAATCAATAATGAAAGTAAACATGAGTTCCAGCCCCCAACATCAGCACTCATTTGGGTTCCACATCACTAATTTGGCTGTCATTTTTCTTCAGTTTGTTATAAACTGTTAACTTTGTTAAATTCCATCTAATCTCACAATCATACTGTTTTAAATAATACAACACACAAGGAAAATATGAACCGAGTTGAAACAGACCTGAATTGTCCTTTAAATCTGTGTGTTCCAGACAGTCATGCTTTACTTCATCTTTCTCCTTGTCTCTCTCTTTCTCAGGGCAGGAGTTGACTTTAATTGCATTTATGCCTATGGTACGATTCACTGTATTTATTTTTAAAGCACTTTTTTGAGAAGCACTTTTGGTTTTTATTTGGTGGCGCTAAGTGCCCCCATATTATTCCCTCCCGCAGAGTGGTGGGAATGTTTGACTTGAACGAGTGAATCATGTAGATACTCTAGGATATCTTTTTTTTTTTTTCAATGCTTTCTGCCAAAGTGTGTCTTCCCACCAGTGTACAACTGGGGTTCATGTCTGTGAAGTAGCCTCCTTTCTTGCAGTGGTCTTACAGGTCTGGATTCATCTAAAGCAGCCTTTGTTTGATCCCTCTCTCTTGTTTTTTGAATCATGTGATGGAGTTATTAGCTGTAGGAGAGGATGCCACAAGTCAAAGAAAGACTTTGAAGATTTGTCTTAGATCACAGCCTTTTTTTTTTTTTTTTGGTTGCTTTTATCTGTTCAGCGCTTCAAGTTGTTTGAAGTGGAACTGCTCAGAGTTAGCACTGCTTCATTGTCAGGGTTAAAAGAGAAAAATAGGGCTGTGTTTGTCTGGGTTGTGTACAGGGTCAGAATGTTTCATCCCATCTGTCACCAAACCTAAGTACTGGTGGTGACCTTTACCATTGTGGGTTTGTTTCTTTGTGTGTGTGTGTGTGTGCGCGCTCCCTTGTTTTGTGTGCAGCATAGCTACGGGTATGTTGTCATGTTATTCATAATGGTACGTTACATTCATCTTTAAGTGCCATTAAGTTTGCACATTAGCCTTGTTCACCTCTTTGGGTATGTGCTGTATTGTGCGGTGTGTACCCAAAACTTTAATCTTTAAATAAATGGGTGTTAAGCTGTTACTTACCCATTGCTTGTTACTTATAATGTCACCATTTCAAAAGAAAGATTTTGCTCACATTATATCTTGTCATCATATTTGGGCATCCATGTGGGGGTGTGATGGGAGAGGTGGGAAAAACAGCCGTGCGGTTAAATGCCTTTTTTGTAAAGCGGGCTGATGCTGGTATTTTTGTTTTTTCTTTATTTTCATTTAGAGAGTATTGTGTCTGTTACCTGTTGTCAATTTAGCTTGTACATTCAGATATGAACCTAATAAATATGTCAAAGAAGACACATGAGCCTCTGTTTGTTTCACACTCTCAGCCTTCTGTAAAACACACATAGTACAAAGAGACAGCGAACAGGACATAGGCTTTAGAATATGTTTACCTTAGGGGCAGGTGAACAAGTGGATTACGTTGCTTCCCTATCCATACTGTGTGTCTTCCACTATCACAATCACTGCTACACCCTCACACAACTCCACCACTGTAAACATAAACCTGCCTGTCATATAGCTCTCACTGTGCTGCAGGCTTGAAGTGAAGTGAGCTCATGTAACAGTTGAGAACAATCCGAAGACCCTTTTTTTATTCACTTCTTTTATTCTTTACAGTTATTCAGCTTGTGGTCCTATCTGTATGTTGCTCTTCTTCCACCCATGGGTATATAGTTTCACTCCTGAGCTTAGATGTTTGTCATTGCAGTCCTCAAACACAGAAACTTCTAGGCCTCTTTTCTCCCTCTTTTCTCATTTTCACACTGGAAAAACCACCTTTAAGTTTGTGATTTACACCTGCCTGCTCTCTGTGTGGATCGCATGAAGGAGAGTTTGTATGCAGTGGGTGGAAAAGGGAAGAAGGCGGAGTTGTGTTTTTGTACTTTTAATGGGTTGTGGAGAAACCTGCCTGTCTGCTTGGAGCAGAGAGAGGAGGAGCCTATGGGGTGTGGGACTTCAGACAAAGGAGACATAAACACGCTGACACTGGATCACTGGAGCAAAAAAAAAAGAGAAGGAGACGACCAGAGGGACACGAACCCCAACTCTTAGACTGCTTTTGCTCTGTTCTGGAACTCTTAACAAAAAGGATTTGGTGTGTTTGCATGGATTGGTTTGTGAGCTGAGAGATGTTTGTGTTGGAGCAGTGGTGGCCATATGTTGCCCACAGGGTGTAGAAGTGTGTGTGTGTTTGGGATGGAAAAGTGGGACTGGCACAACCAACATTTCTGCTCTTAGCTTTACGCCATGGGGGGGTGCCATAGTTACCCCTCGGCTACAGAAGCAGACGGGAAGACCCTTCAACCTTCTGACATCAGCAATGAAAAACTGTAAGTTATGTTTCTTCTCGTTTTTCTATAAATGCGTTTTTTAATTGCTCTTCTGTCTTTATGTAGTCCTCCATTTTACTACTGCTGTATTTCGAAAGAAAAGGAAGATGCAGTCATATCTGTTAATGGTGTGGAAGAAATATGACTAGAAAGCTGGCTGCACATGGTTTACAGAGGAATGTTCTACAGATAAGAGTGTATGCGTGTGTCTGTTACATATTTGCCTGATGCCATCAGTGACGGTGGATTCTTCTAACAGCGGGAACACATTATGAGCAGCAGTTAGAACCAGTACGAGGAAAGACTGAGAAAAATGTGTTTTATCTCAGTTACTAAGCAAACATTTGCTCCAGGCTGAATCTTCTGCAGCCAGCTAGCTGCACTGAAGAGAGCTGTTCAGTTCAACCTCATGGATGAAGTAAAGGTGGACAGATGGCCAAGAGCAGGAGAGCAGGGTCACAGAGGAGAGTGTTTACACAAAAAACACAAGATTACAAGTAGTATTGGGTTCATTGTGTTTGTGTGCTGACAACTGGTAGCCAAGAGAGGTGGTAACTGAGTTAATATCAGTGAGCTGTAGCAGAACAGGATGTTAACAGCAGAAGTTCCTGTGGACATTAGGAAAGTTTGGCATGGGTTTCTCTACTGTACATTTGCACAGCTTGTGTTTACATTAATTTCTTCCTCCTTCTCAGTCTGTGTCTATTCTGACCTTTACTTTAGACAAAAGACCTCCTGTTGAAACCTTTACACAATTTCTCCCTGCCCAGCCCTCACTCTCACGTGCACACACACACACACATTTAACACATTTACATGAGGGGGAGTGAAACCCCATGGAGAGTACAGTGTTTTCCTTATCACAGCAGGCAAGGTCACACTGAGTAAACCCTCAGCTGTTGTGTGTGTGTGTGTGTGTGTGTGTGTGTGTGTGTGTGTGTGTGTGTGTGTGTG
>VUQH01034068.1:3004-16558 GCA_015106775.1 Etroplus canarensis
CCATGCACAGGCCTCTGCTGTCTCCGCATGTCCACCCCTCATCCAATCCCAACCCTGGAATGCTCCCCCCACACCCTGGTATACCAATGCCGGGCCTGCCACCTTTCCCCCCAGTCAACATGATGCCCAACGGACCCATCCCCCTGCCCCCAATGATGAACTTTGGCATGCCTTCCTTGGCCCCATTGGTACCCCCTCCAACTCTCTTGGTCCCTTACCCAGTCATTGTACCCCTCCCAGTCCCAATCCCTATTCCAATCCCCATCCCCTTCAACCCCAAATCTTCCAGGGACCAACCTGAGAGCAGTGGCTCCGTCCGTAGTGCTCCAGAATCCTCAGAAGCTTCGGCCTCTGGGCCCCACTCTCCAGGTTCCTCTGGAGCTGATAGAGGAGAGCAGAAGATAGAACCAGCTGATGGAGAGCGTGTCTCTCCTGTACGCCCGGAGAGAAGCAGGACGGTGGAATTGACTGTGAAGGCAGAGGACAACTGTCTAAGCAGTGGCCCTGGACTGATGGATGGGGTTATTGATCTAACTGTAGGCCAAAGGTTATGCCAGCAGCAGGTAATTCACAGGATGCTACCTGGCGTCCAGATCAAAGTAGAGCCAGAGGCTGAATCAAGATCTCCACCAGTTGCTAGGCTAGGGAGAGAAGGGAAGAGTAATCGTGATGGTGGGGAAGGGGCTCTTCTCGCACAGGAACTCCACAGTGCTGCAGAGCCGGAGAGGGTTACACACCCTAACACACTGGAATCCTCAGCCCCACCTAACAGTCCTCCCAGCAAAGCTCCAGTGAGCCAAAAGAGTCCCCATTACTCCAACCGTACCACACCACCCTCACCCAGTATAGTACGGACCCAGCCCCCATCCTTACCCCAGCGCCAAACTAGCCCTGCTGCCCCATGTAATGTAATAGTCAATGGTACGGGATGGCATCCACTTCTTACTCCTGCATTTGAGTCTGACCGAAGGGGAGATGCAGGAGAACGAGAGACAGAGGAGCACCCAGCCAATGGTGAACTGGAGCATGAGGCACTAAAAGAGAACAATTGCTCAGTGGGTGAATGGGAGCCGGGGAAGCGTGTCTCAGCCCAAGATGAGATGGGTAACATGGTGGAGGGTAAGCCAGATCCCGACTCCAACCTGGAGGAGGGCGAGCATGCCTACGCGCTCCCGCTGCTGTCGACCGGAGGCTGTGTCGTTATCCAGCCTGTGCCAAAGCCCGCCGCCGACAAGACAGCCATCCTCTCCTGCTCCATCAGCGCACCACTATCAGCCGCTGGGAGTCCTGAGCTGGAGCCGCCACTGAAGAGGAGGTGCCTGCGAATTCGCAATCAAAACAAATGAGGCAAGTGTTTTCCCACAAACAACTTTAAGCATAAATTCACACAGATTTATTCAGTGACATTTCATAATTCACAGTTGGGGTTTCATCAAATTAAGACTCAGTTTTTATGTTTTAAAAGTCTCTTTACTCCCCAGGATGCATCTTTGAACTATTCAAAATGATTCCCTTCAGTTCTAAAATGTTCTTTAACGAGCTGTTTGCTATTCACATTTATAATCTTCAAATCTGAAAATTCTGGCAACAGGGTTATTTTATACTTTTTCATTTTGAAAAGGCATAATAGGGTTGATCGCTTAATCAGAATTTCAACAATGCAAAGCTTGATTCAAGGGCAGACTCAATGTGCCCTTGTGCAGTCATAGTGGAAGAGGTCAAACAAGCGTCAATTGAATTATTGCCCCCAAAATAATGCCGGAGTGCATGTTCCCAGGCATTAACTCCACTGTGACAGACAGAGTGCAGGCGATGTATTAGAGTGTCACCTGGAGGGGCACTCGCAGGGACTCACTCTGAAAAGACTCTAAAAGGGTTAGTGAAGCAGGAGGGAACCTGACACGAAGCCCATTTGTGAAAAGATGAAATGAACCGGCACATCTACAAAGGTGGTTTTAATACATCCGGGCTGTGCAGGCCTTGTCCACCCAATATACAGCCAAACCATACTGAAGTAAAGATATGCAAATAGATTCATATTAAATTTTATTAGCATTTTAGATCATGTGATTACCAACACTTTCATTTACCAAACACACATTCCCACATGAGCTTGCACTTTTGCTGTCATTTTACATGAAGAGTACTTTCTTTTGCTTTACTGTGACTGCCACCTTTGAGCTTCAGAATGTAAATGGGGAGTCTTTCATGTCAAAGGATTTATTCAGCACATTAATGCTAAATTTAATGATGCACTCCTCGAGTTATTAATTAAGTGAAATTGTATTCAAGAGCAATTGAGGACCAATTCAGGTTGTGGTAACATGAGGCGAGTGCTCTGAATAAGATTAATTGGTAGCGACAAAAGATGGAACTCAAGCCCCGTGCACAGTCAGCGCTGCTAAACGTCAACCACCAGCTGAAATAAATAGAAGCGATGCACTCTAATCTTCAGATACTGATAAACTGGGAGAAAACTGTAGAGAACCAAAAGTGCCAAAATCCAGTAAATGAATTGCTGTCTTAGCAAAGGTAATAATAATAAAGTAATAAAAATAGTATTAAAAGTGTCTCTGTAGTGTAGTGTTTTACACATGATTTAATGTCCCTGATTTGATTCCAGGTGGGACACGAGCCTATCCCACCATAGAGGGTTGCAACAGGAACGGTATCTAGCATAAAACCTCTGCCAAATTACTGATGCAGATCAGTGTGCTGTAGCGACCCACTGGAGAAAATACAAGGAAGCAGCCAAAGGTGCAATAAAGACAGTATTTAAAAAGTAAATGTCTATATTTATTGTAATACTGGTTTTGCCATATTTAATAAATTTTAACAAAAGGTGACATTAATTAATTTTATGCTATATATATTCCATTTGTCTATTTACTTTCATAGTTTATTTCATTTATGTTACCCATAATTTTGTTTCCTTATCTTCTTTGATATTCCATGTATTTTATTAATTTATTTTTTAAATTTCTGTATATATTTCTGTATTATTTTCCCTTTGCAGTTTCCCCATTTTTTCCCCAACCTAAAAAAATGACAGAGTAAATAAACAGAGAAATTACTGCAAAACAAAATCAATATAGAATCAAAAAATTATTTTTAATATTGTTTTGGTGCTTATAGCAGCATATTAATTTTTTATGAAGTTGCGTATTTATGTAATTGGGATTTTTAAATTTATTTAGGCAGTTTTGATTCTCCTTAGAATGCAAAATGTTGAATACTATATCTCACCTTTGCTGGTTGCCTGCAATATCACAAGGCATTCATTATGAAATATCTAAAACATTATGTAAAATTTATGCCACGAGAGAGGCAGATGCTGAATATTTCATTCTTTATTTGCCCAAAAGTGTCCTCAAGCTGGCTCTGATTGCAGAGAGAATAAACCACAAATTAGGAAGTGCTGCTAAAAATCTGCATGTTTCTTAATTTGGTCCTCAGTGGTTTTAACATCAAAACCATCCTTGCTCTAAACATCCTCTACTCTCCCACTTACCTTAACATTAAAATACCTTTTATTCATGCGTCAGCGTTATCCCCAAACAGCTCTGACTCCGTCTAATTCTCCTCCCACTCTGCTTCACAGATGGATGCTCTGAGGACCGCAGTGCCATCAACGACACTCACTTGTCCACCTCCCCCCACCCCAAGTCCAAATCACAACACTCCACACGTGCACACACACACACACACATGCTGAGCTCATCCTCACCTATCATCCAGTCTACCAGCACCACAAATCGCCTTTGACGACTGATGAGTCCAAACAAACACGATGACGTGTATCATAGCAGAATGGACAGGACTACGCTTGTCTGTGTGACAGACACTGTGACGGCCAGCAGGACCATTTGACCTTTGAACTGAAGACAGTATATTCCTGCAACAGGAGGACTTAACCCCACTGCTCCTCTCCTCATTTAGAGACTCTCAGCCCACACTGCCCCTTTAGACTTTAATCCACCCTCCCCTATCGAACAAGTACTCTCTGTATTGTCTTTTACTATGGAACGCACTGTAGTGTCTGATAGTCAAACCTGCTGCTTGGAAATGGAGCCTCCAAAGACTGAAGTGCTTCAGTCCAGCCTTGTGCCACACTGCAGGTACAAAACCTCTGCCCCAGTAAGTCTTATTTTTTTGTCTTGTCACAGAGGTATAAAGGGATTACAAAAAACTCCTCTTGGCCTTTGCTTGTTCACCTTAGATAAATACACGTAGATTGCACACTGGTTGCTTCTGTTCAAGTGAAAGATGCCTCGGTGCAGCTGCCATATTGCTCAGGGGGAGCTCAGCCTCTTATTTCATGTATGTCAGTGGAGGCAGACTTGAAGAAAATTAAATACCAGCATAACCTAGTGAATTTTTAACTGATTTATCATTTACCAAAATGCTTCTTATTTGTCAATAGTAACAAGGATAGTTATAAAATCCATCCATCCATTTTGCTTGGCAAACCAGTCCCCCCCACAACCCTGAATTTCGTAAGCAGGGGGGCTGAAGCCTATCCCAGCTATCATTGGGTGAGGGCTAGGGTACACCCTGGAGAGGTCACCAGTCTATCATAGGCCTAACAGGGAGAGAGAGAGACAAACATTCATGCCCACATTCAAACCTATGACCAATTTAGAATCATCAATTAACCTGGCATATGTGAATTTGGACTGTGAAAGGAAGCTAGAGTAGCCAGAGAAAACCCACGCAGGCACAGAAAGAGCACGCAAACTCCATATTGAACCTCCTTGCTGCGCAGAACCACTTTTGAAAATATAATGGTCAAAATTAAGATTGAGATTACAATTCTGCAGCTGCAATTTTGTGATGTTCTGCTGTAAAAACTGACAGTAAAATGTTTAAAATGATGGGTTTACTGACATCATATTCAAGAGTTGAGTCCTGTCACAATGTGTGACTTGAAATGAGAGCTGCAGACAAGTCAGATGGCTTAAGTGTCTTTCCCTCAGTGCTGCTGTTCATAGATGTCTTTTATTTTTATTTTTTGGGAATCTACACACAAAACAACTCAACTCAATAAAGCTATGCAGCTCTTTATGCTTCTGCAGATAGGATTCAGACACATTGTAAGTGAACTGTTATTGTTTGCCATAAAACCTTCACATGAATTGGCTAACTAGGACTACTTAAAACAGTAAAATATAAGCCAACATAGCTTATTTACTAATTTACAAATACACTATAAGGACAAAAGTATTGGGCCACATACACAGGAGCTTTTATGACATCCAATTCTAAATTTATAGGCATTAATATGGAGTTGATCTCCCTTTGCAGGTATAACAGCTTCTACTCTTCTGGGAAGGCTTTTTCTAAGATTCTGGAGTGTGTCCTTGGTCATTTTTGCCCATCCAGCATTTGTGAGGTCAAACACTAATGTTGGATGAGAATAAGGGGCTTGCAATCGCTGTTTTAGTTCATCACAAAATGTTGGATGGGGTTGAGGTCAGGGCCCTGTGTGGGCCAGTCAGGTTTCTCCATACCAAACTCATTCAGCAATGTCTTTGTGGCCCTGCTTTGCGCACTGGTAGACAGTCATCCTGGAAAAGAAAAGGACCTTCTCCAAACTGTTCTCACAAAATTTGGCAGCATATAATTGTCCAAAATGTCTTGGTAAACTGAAGCAGTAAGTTTTCCCTTCACTGGACCTAAGGGTCCCAGGTCAACCCCAGAAAAAATACCCCGCCAAACATTACATTTGGCACAGTGCATTCAGGCAAATAACACTCTCTTGGCATTCCCTAAACCTAACTCATCCACTAGACTACCAGATAGAAAAGTGTGATTAATCACTCCACAGAGCACATTTCCACTGCTCCAAAGTCCATTGACTATGTGTTTTACCACTCCATCTCACATTTGGCATTATGCTTGGCTCACATGCCGCTGCTAGGCCATGGAAACCCAAGCCATGAAGCTCCCAGGACAGCACAGTTTTTGGGCTGATGTTAATGCCAGCAGAGGAACTCTGCAGATATTAGTCAGGAGAGCATTAGTAACTTTTACTCACTATGCACCTCAGCACTCAGCAACCCCACCATGTAACTTTATATGGTCTGCCACTTCATGGCTGAGTTGCTCTGGTTCCTAAATGCTTCCACTTTGCAATAAGACCACTTACAGGTGAGGGAAAAGGGAAAAAAAAGGTTTGTTGCAACAGTTGTATCCTATTAAAGCATCATGCTGGAATTTAGTGAGCTCTTCAGAACGATCCATTCTGTCCAAATGTTTGTAAAGGCAGACTAAATGGCTAGGTGCTTGATTTTCATACCTGCAGCAATGAGACTAAATAAAAAATTAAATGATTAAAAGGTGTGACCCAATACTTTCATCCATATAGCCTTTTCAGCATCTTTGATACATTACTTTTATTAATTTAGTGTCTGAACAATCACCTAACACTGAGTCAGACTCAAAATCATCAAAAGCTTCATAAATGTTTGTCATAATATGTAGGAATGGATCAAAATCCAAATAGTCAGACCCTCTGAGCAAAATGGTGGCAGCAGTGACGCATGTCACAAGCACAGATTTCATGTGCTGATATATGTGCTTGTTCACAACCAGCAAAAAGGTACTTGCCAACCTGGAGCCAAGCATTCTGGGTGATTCTTATGGGTCAGAACACAAAATAAGCATGAATGCAGCCAATGAAATCTAAAGAGATCTTTCAATCAGAGGCTGGAAATCTTTCCTTTTACATAAAACCACCATCAGTTGTGTCGAGAATTATTCCTTATAAACAAGCAAACTGGAGATAACCTTCACCAGCAAGTAACGGCGTGTGGGTGGAATCACGCAATCTCTGCCATTTTCTGTTGGCTCCTCACTGCAATCAGTTATAGTGTTACATGAGAATAAGACAGAGTTGTCATGATAATCATTCCTATTGACATTTTCTCAACCCTCTGGAATGCTGCCTGTGTGCTTGAACAGTAATCCGTGCTAGTAACAGTAATACCAGAAAACATTTCAAGGCTTGCTGCACCACCAAAAGAACTGAGATGGCATGGCAATGTGGAAACTCCGCCAGCCTGCAGTGGGTACTTGCTACCGCAGGCTAGTACTTAATCTTTTCTATAATACATTACCAGTGATGTTCCTGTCATGGGTTAGTTTGAGTCTGACTGAACTGAATTTCGAAGAGGGCAGAGGGAAGCCAGCTCTTTCATAAATTATTCTTGTGGGACCGAGAGGAAAACTGCTGAAGTAACACGACAGAAATGTTTCAACAATAAACACACCGAAGACAAATTCTTCCTGGCAATATTTTGCCCACTATCCCTGCCAAGTTAGTTCATTTTTTGCCAATTCTTTTTTTTTTTTTTTGTTTTAAGCCAAATTATAAAGCCAGTGTTGTCAACATCCTTCTCTGCGTGCATCCTACTGGGTGGTTCAAGCAAATGCAATACTACCGTCACCCATCCAGTTTGATCTAATCCAGTTACACAGTGGCTGTGAGCTGGGACGCCATCAGACAAAACCAGCATTTAGTTTACACTATTCTATTTAGGAGGTGCACTGTACCAGTGTGAGACAAGGTATTGTCATATGCCAAAGGCCTCTGGTGTGTTGAAACAAAACATGTCACCTAGTTTTCAGTGGAAATGGGATTTTAAACTGAAGATTTGACCAGATAATTTATACTTGCCAAAATAACAAGCACTTAATTTAAAAAAAAAGAGAAAAGAAGACCTAGGCGCACAGAAGTGGATGCCAAAAGCATCATTACTGTTATACTCTTTTTATTTAGACCTAAGATATATCACAGTAAGAGTGAGATGTATTCTCAATTATTGTTTCTCTTGCAGCCTCTTTTTTTAAATGCCATGGTAAGACATTGTGTGCTTCACCCAGGAGGCCCAGCACGTCCTCATACACTTATTCACAACCATACATGCTCATGTCGTATAATGCACATAGTAAATGTGACTTTGTGTTCGTTTGTGAGGCAGGTGCAAGCAGAGAGCCCAGCTGAGATTACAGAGTGTTGACTCAGAATAAGCAGTGTGCAACTCTATCTGTCGCCTCTTAGTCAGGCATTTAGACTTAGCTCGCCGCTTGCCAAGGCCCAGCTTTCATGTCACTTTAAGCTTTTCTTCATCTCTGCTTCATTTCTCTGCAAGCAAAGCCAGTCAGAATGCTCTTTCTTGCCTATCTTTAACTCTCTTGCACTCAAAGGGACAGTTCACCCCAAACTCAAATATGCACGTAGTGGATTGGAACTAATTGGCGCTAAACTGCAACCTCCAGGACTGAAAAATGAAACGAATGTGGAAGTGAAAGAAAACTGCAGTTCCTGGAGTGGCCACTTGAGGCTTTTTCCAAGCAAGTCAGTCCGAATAGACTCTCATGTTGAATGTGAAACTAAAAAGCATGAAAAACACATTTACAGGCTGGTACAAAAACAGTTTTCTTTAAGGATAGTTTCCCCCTTTATAACAACTGTACAGTGGGTGATTTTCTTTTGTAACTGCTGGATTTTGCTAAGATTTAAAGCTTGGGGCATAGCTGCTTTGATTGACAGGTGTGCCAAGGCAGCTAGGCGTCACATCTACTATTTCTAGTTTGTGCTGTGGGTGCCTTTTAGTGCATTTCTAATGACATTTTCTGACAATAATGATCTGTTGTGTATCAGACCATCCAAGAAGTTTGTGCTTCAGTTTTGGTGAGTGGAGTTATAGTGTTCTATTAGTCTGTTAGCACAAATTAGCAGGTATCTTTGTTTGTGTATCTGGGAGTATAGGGCTCAGGATCCATTGTATTGGGTCACTGGGTCCACTGGGTATAACCAAAGTGAGAGCTGTGCCCAAGATTATGGCGAAAAGTCAAGCACATTTTTAACGAGTATTGGACTCCACCAGGTTTCCCTCTTGTCTCTGATCCTGATTTAGATTTTTACGGACAGGATCTCATAGCGTAGCTGAGGTGAAGAGGGTATCTGTTTTGGGAACCTCGAATAGCATCCTTGCCATTTCTAGATTTTTGTGGTTCTTTTGGCTTCGTCAGTGCATGACCTTTAGCATGCACCGGAGCGGGTTACAGCCGAGTGTGAAACGGCTGGGATGAGAGTCAGCCCTCCAAGGCTGAGGCCATGGTTATTGGTCAGAAAATGGTGGAATGGTCCTTCTGGGTTGGGGGAGAGAGACTGCCCCAAGCGTGGGAGTTTAGGTATTTGGGATCTTATTCATGAGTGGTGAAGCGTGCTTTGGACCTGCGAATTAGTGTGGTGTCAACAGTAATGCAGGCATTGTGCTTGTCTGTTGTGGTAAAGAAAGAATTGAACCAAGAGGTGAAGCTTTCAGTTTACCAGACCATCTATGTTCAAACCTTTGGTAGTGAAACTTAGGAAATGGCCTAAAGGGTAAGGTTGTGGCTGCAAGCAGCCAAAATGATTTTCCCCTGTGGGGTGGATGGGCTCAGCCTTAGAGAAATAGCAAGGAGTTTGACCACCAGTAGGATCTCGGAGTAGAGGCGCTACTCCTGGAGCAAGTTGAGGTAGTTTGTGTGTAGTTTTCTGCATACAGCCTGCTAACTAAGCTTGCTATATAGCTGCTAACTTAGCACTCTAGCTTTTTATCTGGATATGTCACTTCTGGCTCTATTGTGGAAACCAGCATTGCCAAAAATGTCCCAAAATCACAATCTAGTTACTCAAAAAAAAAAAAAATCCATAAACCTTTCTTTCTTTCTGCAGAACTGCACAGCTATATCTCTGCTCAGAAGGAATCTTGCATGTACCTGTAACCTGCATGCTTCTTTCTGTGCGTAGATGTAGACAGTATTAAGAAAATAGTCCCCATGTGATTTCTGGAAAGAGACACTGGTGCTGAGCACAAGTTAGGAGCCATTTTGTTCTATTATATCGAAGAGAAGACACATCATTGGAGTCAATAAAAAGGACAGAACAGGACAGGAAAAAAGAAGGAAGGCTACAGGAAAAATATGCAACTTTGATTTTAGGGTGAATTGTCCCTTTACACAGAGATACTCCTTTCTGTAATACTTTAAAAAATATAGTTCAGATCATTAGAATATGAATGATTCCTCTGATTTAATTTCCTCCCCCTAAGAACAGTTATGTTTGCTTTATTAACCTTTTCCTGACCTTTTTGTTGCCACCGTCAGGCCAAATTTACAAATGTAATCCTACTATAGCTGATCTCAACTATCTTAACCAGTAGTTTCATGCTGATTAGAGAGGTTGAGAGGGCTTGATGTGATGAGGAGCATACCACAATCCATTGTTAGATCTGTTTTTACTCCTGCTTACATAGAGACACATACTGACACACAGAGACAACAACAACATGCCCAACTAAGTCTGTTTCTAATCTGCACCATGCTGTGTTGGCATCACAAGCAGTATGCTGTCCGTGCCTGAGACAGATACGGACCATACGAAAGCCTGACTCTCACGGGGAAGTCCTGGACCACTGAATCAGTCTTTGTGATGGCAACCAGACCCGTGACTAATATCCAGCATTCCTTTTTTGATGATGGACTACAGGCCCGGTCAACAGCCTTAATTATGCAATGACAACCAACTCCAAACCTGGTAGAAACAAGTGGTCCACAGACGAAATAAAACATGATTCAACTTCATGTTACTTTTCAAAAACAACAGAGAAGTTGCCTTAACTCTTGCTTGTATAATCTCTCCAGTTAAGACAATGATGCTCGCTTGTAAAGAAGACTCTCCCTTCTTTGTACAAAATGAAATATACCAGAAACAACAACTTTGTTATCTTGCTAGTGTCAATGTATAGATGATCAGCTTTTTCTGTAACTTGTATGGACCGTCACATTTTTGCTAAGAAGACCCCCCCCCCACCTCCCCCTTCCAAACTTCCTTGTTCCTAATCATCCAATCTGTTTTAACTCGTGGTGGACTGTCAATCTTTTTTGTGTACATTTTATAGTATTATTTATTGTTGACAAGTTTTGCATTCGCAAATAAAAAAGTAAAGGTGGTTTGACCTGAGCATTCGATTCCAATGTAAATGCTTGGTGAACAGTGACATGCTTTTTTAATCATTAAAATGGAGAAAGCAGTGATATGAGGAGGTCTTTTTATTATGACGTTGTAACATGTACATAACATGTGGCCAAAATTGCTTTGGAAAATGTTTTTTTTGTGTTGTAACAGTATTTGTTTTATTCAGTGAATTGCCCATGAAGACAAATAAATAAGAGGCGCACACAACTCTGTTTCCCATGGGTCATATTTGTTCTTGTACACATTCAACTCTGGAGAACTGAAACCTTTAATTGGAGCTACTAAAAATAATTAATTTACAAAATGGGATATAAATTGACATTTTTTGTTTAATTTTCTTTGATATGCATACAAAAACATATATTTTTTTGTATTTGTTTGGTTTTTAGGGGAAAAATAGGGAATGCAAAGGAAGATTAATACAGACAGGAACTAAATATTTTTTAAATAAATGCAATTAAAGAAGCTACAAAAATAATAGGGGTGTAAGAATGAATAATACAAATTAAAATAAATATAAAAGCAAATTATACATGCTAACATTATTATCAAATGTTGTAAAAGAATTAATACATATATTTATTTTGAATATTTTGGTGCATATACACTCACCGGCCACTTCATTAGGTACACCTTGCTAGTACAGAGTTTGACACCCTTTCGCCTTTAGAAATGGTTTAATTCTTCATGGCATAGATTTGGCAAGGAACTGGAAACGTTCCTAGCAGAGTTTGGTCCATATTGACAAGACAGAATCACACAGTTGCTGCAGATTTGTTGGCTGCACATCCATGATGCAAAGCTACCACATCCCAGAGATGCTCTACTGGATTGAGACCTGGTGACTGTGGAGGCCACTGGAGTACAGTGAACTCACTGTCATGTTCAAGAAGCCAGTCTGACATGATTTGAGCTTTGTGTTATCCTGCTGAAAGCAGTCGTCCGAAGATGGGCACACTGTGGTCACAAAGGGATGGACATGGTCAGCAGCAGTACTCAGGTAGGCTCTGGGTGTTTAAACGATACTCAGTTGGCACTAAGAGGTTCAAAGTGTACCAAGAAAATAACCTTCACACCAATACGTCGCCACTGTTATTACAAGACAAGATGGATCCATGATTTCATGTTGTTTACACCAAATTGTGATCCTTTCTTCTAGTCTTCTATTGTCCAGTTTTGGTGAGTCTGTGTGAACTGCAGCCTCACTTTCCTGTTCTTAGCTGACAGGAGTGGCACCCCATGTGGGTTTCTGCTGCTGTAGCCCATCTTCTTTGAGGTTTGATGTGTTGTGCCTTCAAAAATGCTCTTCTGTATGCACTGGTTGTGGTTATTTGAGTTACTGTTTGCCTTCCATAGAACTGGATATTTTCTGAAACAGTCAGACCAGCCTGTCTGGCAACAACAACTATGCCATCTCACATGAATCGCCTTTCTTCCCCATTTTGATGCTCACTTTGAACTTCAGCAGGCTGTCTTGATCACATATACATATCTAAATTCACTGAGTTGCTGCCATGTGATTAGCTGATAAGATATTTGTGTTTAAGAGCTGTTGAACAGGTGTACCTAATGAAGTGTCTGTACATTTTTAAAATGTGGGATTTACTCATTGGTTTTGGTAGCTTGGGCCCACAGTAGAAAGTTATATATTCATTGGAGATAATATTAAACCAATAAATCTGCAGGTGTTCTTTGATAATGTTTTGGTTTCATTCACCACTTTATTATCACTTCACCCACAAAATGTCAAAACCCACCATTGAAAACTGTGAAAATTATTGCTTCTATTCACATGCACCACAGTTAACTAAATGAATAAAATCTTAAGATCTTTAATTCTTGATTTTTCTTTTTCCATATTTGTTTGCACTGCATAGCTTTCACATTTACAAAAAGATTCATAACATCTGATCACAACTAATATTTGTTATTGCTCCTAATGGAAGGTATGTAAGCTCATTTTTTAAAATTCCATTTTAGCTCCAGCTCTTAAAAAACTGGACTGCCATAGGTCATACCAGTCAGATAGAATCACACTTACAGTCATGCTAAAAATGTTTTGAATAATTAATGCAGAAGCAATAAAGAGTTTAAACACATTTTAGAATACTGAATCATTCATAACCAGCTAAGCTTTGGTTATAATATTTAAATATTCATGGACAGTATATGGTCAATTTAAAAAAGGCACTGCACCAAGAATTAGTTGGGTAATTAGAAATTACTGACAGTTATCCCATGATGATGCCACAGTAATACCAGAAGCTAAAGTGCAGCATCTCACAGAGTGCACATAAGTCACCAGAAGACAATGTATTACTATAAGTTTAAGAAATATACTCAACAAAACAGTCTGATATATATATTCAGATATTAAAATAGTTTCCATCTTATTTCTGTATGTGTTTTAATGGGGATATCTTTGACTCCCAAACCAAACAGATGAGACATGTGGATTTAGTGGTCTCTAGCTCCATCTTCTGGTATCTGTACATAATGGTCCACTATCAGGACGGGGGGGGGGGGGG
>VUQH01034069.1:0-16057 GCA_015106775.1 Etroplus canarensis
AATGACCATGGTGTTACTGTGCTTGACTGGCCAGCAAACTCGCCTGACCTGAACCCCATAGAGAATCTATGGGGTATTGTCAAGAGGAAGATGAGCGACACCAGACCCAATAATGTAGATGACCTAAAGGCCGCTATCAAAGTAACCTGGGCTTCCATTACACCTGAGCAGTGCCATAGGCTGATTGCCTCCATGTCACTCTGCACTGATGCAGTAATTCATGCAAAAGGAGGCCCAACCAAGTACTGAGTGCATAGAAATGAACATACTTTTCAGAAGCCTGACATTTCTGCTTCAAATATCCTTTTTTTAATTGATCTTATATAATATTCTAATTTTCTGAGGCACTGAATTTTGGGTTTTTATTATCTGTAAGTCATGATCATCAAAAGTTCAAAAAATAAAGGCTTGAAATATTTCACTCTATGTATATTGAATCTATATAATATATGGGTTTTACTTTCTGAAATGAGTGACAAAAAATATTGAACTTTTTCATGATATTCTAATTTTTTGAGATGTACCAGTAACGGCGAGCTTTATTGGAGGCAACTTCTTCAGCAGGTAACAAAGTCCATTGAGCAACAAACAGGATGGTGAAACAGGAATGATCATAGGGAACACTATGGTAGACTAACAAAGAGACACTGAACAAACGAGAGACAAAGTATAAACAGACAAAGACTAACAAGCAACAAGAGGGAGAGGAGCACTGGTGACAACAATCAAGGGCAGGAAGCAAAACTGAACATAATGCACAGGACAAGACTGAAACCAAAGTAAAACAAGAAACAAGGAACATGACTGCATGAACACAACACTGAACTTGACGAAGGACAAAAACACAGCAGGAAGACACAGAGGGAACTAACACAAATAAACGCAGACAAGAAAGACGGACCTGACAACAAAGGTGATTTACACACAGCTAGGAAGATGAGGATAACATAAGGAGAACCAAAATAATAAACACTGGCAGGGGCTAGAATGAGGCAAAACCTGAAGTAAGAATGCTGAGAACTGAGAACTACAGAAGGTAATGAACAGGGATGCAAAAACCCAGAACCAGAGTAACTGAAAACCGAAGCAGTACAAAGAACATAACTACAAGGACTCAAGGGTAACATGAACTAACACACCGAGAATAGAGACAAGGAGGCTGAACACTGGGAAACATGAGGAAGACAACAAAGAACTAAAAGGAAAACATAAGCTGGGGCAGGAACAAAGAAGCTACAACATAAAGCACACAGCAAGGGAAGGCAAAAAAACTGAAAAGAAAACAATAACGGGACAGAAAAAAGGAAAACTAAACACCCCAGAAATAAACAAAACACTGTCCCCCAAACACAAAAAAACCCTAACAGTGAGGAATCTTGGAGTCATTTTGGACCAAGATATGTCCTCACAATAAACAAATACGTAGGACTGCCTTTTCTCAATGTCTCAGCATTGCCAAAATTAGAAAGATCCTGTCTCAGAATGATGCTGAAAAATTAGTTCATGCACTTATTACTTCTAGGCTTGATTATAGTAATTCATTGCTATTTGGCTGTTCAAAAAGCTCCCTATAAAGACTTCAGTTGATCCAAAATGCTGCAGCGAGAGTACTGACAGAGACTAGAAAGAGAGATCATATTTCCACTATATTGGCTTCTTTTCATTGGCTCCCTGTTAAATGTACCTTTCAGCTGTTCCCTTGTATTCTTCACCAAGGGGTCAAAGATTAATCCACACTGATTTTACGCTCGATGTCCTTCCTGATGCAACCCTCCATGGTGAGAAGGGCTGGCATTGAACCAGGGACCTTTCGCTTATAAGGCAAATGCAGAAATCCAGAATTTAATTTAAAATCACTCCACTCACTTGCAAAGTCTTTAAACCATCAGGCCCCATCCTATCTTAAAGACCTCATTGCAATATATTTTCCCAGTAGAGCACTTCTCAGAGTGCAGGCCTAGTTGTGGTTCCTAAATTTTTTAAAAGTAGAATGGGAGGCAGAGCCTCACACTCTCTACATTTGAAATTTGGCTTAAAACTTTCCTTTTTGATAAAGCTTATAGTTACAGCTTAGTTATGCTGCAATAGATTTAGGCTGCTGGAGGGGCTTCTGGTGTGTTGGTCATGTCTTCTCCACCCACCTCTTTTCACTCCCCATGCATTTATTTCCCACTGCTGCATATCATTAAATGCTGTTTTCTCTCTTTCACAGTCTGTGTCTCTCTTTGCTTCCCATTCTCTCTTCTCTTTCCCCTCACTCCCAATCCAGTTGAGGCAGATGGCTGCCCCTCCCCGAGCCTGGTTCTGTCGGAGGCCTCTTCCTGTTAAAAGGGAGTTCTTCCTTCCTACTGTTGCCTAGTGCTTGCTCATAGTGGATCGTCGGATTGTTAGGATTTTCTCTCTAATACTGTATGGTCTTTGCCTTACAACGTAAAATGCCACAAGGCAACTTTTGTTGTGAATTGGTGCTACATAAATAAAACTGAACTGAACTGAACTGAATTGAAGTTGTAGAACCACATGGATTTCTCCCAGCCAATCAGTGAAGATAGGGCTATGTCACAGATAGTGAAATCATGGCATCTAACCCCCCCAAAGCCCCAACCCTAATTCACTGACCTTCATTTAAAGCATAAAATGTTAAATTTTGAACAAAATCACAAAAATAAAACAATCTGGAAATATCCTCGAATAACACTCAAGAGATGAAGTATTTTCACAAGTGCCCTATAAAGAGTTAAGGGCATCCCTCCCACTACAGCTTAGCTGCAGTGAGGTAGCTGCATGCTTCTTTTGGCTGACCGACCAATATTCTCTGCTTTGGTAGCATTAAATTGAAAAGAAACACCCAAATAGTAACTGCACCTTTTTAAACATCTGTCCAGACATATTTTAAGATTAAAATTACATGCTGTATGAGCCCACTGTCCCTGATTTAAAGAAAAACAAACAAAAAACTGATAAAACATATCATACTTTAAGCCTCTAAAACATCTGGCTTAACCCATGAATAAATTACATATTAACAGCTAATGTAATGCTCTCCATGGGAGAGAAGAGCCATTTTCTCCTTAATCTGTAGATCAGCACCAGCATGTTTCATCTGCTCTTCGCAATTAGTACAATTACTTACCAGAGCTCTCCTGTGACTTCTGCAGGCATGCATGTTCTCTACATGATTCTACTGTATAGTAGGCCCTGATGGGAAGCAATTATTGCTTCCACCAACCAGCTCTTACTTTTCTTCCTCTGGTCTTTGCATAATCTCTCTGTTATCAAACAAAAATTTAAACAGAGATTTTGAAAAGCATTTTGACTAAAGCAACCCAACTGAGGATTTCTTTTTTAAAATCTAAGTGTTGCGTAGGTGTTTCTATAATGCTCGAGCTTAGGTAATTAATTTTGCGAAAAGCAATGCTATATTTTCTTCACTGATAATTTAATCAGTTGCATAAAGGTCACATATTACAGTAAGACAAAAGGACAATGTCAGTAGCTATTTATAGAGTAATAAAACAGAGGCCATTCAGCAAAACTCTGTAGTAGTTGAAAGTACTTTCTGTGCTTTAGGGAGCCACGTAATCTGTAAGGGTTACAGAACCACATACTTAGGGAATAGTATGTGTGTTTGTGTGTTTGCATGTGTGTGTCTATATTGTGAGCCACCCCACTGAAAAAAATGTACACAAAAGAAGAAAACACCACATGGCTCTAATGGCTAATCTGACAGGTGCCTTTGGGGCAGGTAAAAGCACAAAAAACTAAGCCCAGGGACTCTTTCTGGATATTATATGGTGCATATAAAACCACAGAAAACATCTAAGGCAGTAACTTTCTATTCTAAGTTTCTTCTTTGAGCAGATTGACAAAAAACTAGACTTACACTATCATTTTACCTGAAGTACTGTGGTTGCTTTCTGTGGTTACATTCACACCATATATTATCTAGTGAGATTTCTCAGCTTTTTTTTTCCTCACTACTAAATCCAGCTCAGTGTTGCAATATACTTTAGCAAAATATAGTAATACAGTTGACTATCATCCTGATCAAATGTTTAACAGGAGACAAAACTGCAGACAAAACCCAAAACTGGAGTTGCAGGGAGTCAAAAAACAGCACTTAAATTATTAATGAACAAATAGCTTGCTTGGACGATGGCAGAAAAAAAATCCAAACATCTAAAATGGGCAAACAGGATTGATACATGGGTGATACAATGACAAGGGCCTGACAGACTGTCAGTGTAGGATATACTGTAATCACATCAAATGTTTCTGTATAGTAGTAATATACTGCTTAAAATAATTAAAGGAACACTTTTTAACCAGAATGTAGCATCAAGATAGTTAAACTTCTGGAATACTGATCTGGTCAGTTAAGTAACCATTGACCATTTTCAGCTGCTTTGGTGTTAATGAAAACAACAACAGGGGCACTAGAGGTGCAAACGAGATGACCCAAAACAGGAATGGTTTTACAGCTGGAGGCCACTGACATTTTTTTCCCTTCTCATCTTTTCTGGCTGTTTTTTTTTTTTTTTAACTAATTTTTCATTTGGCAAGGGTCATTGTCACAACTGGCAGCATGAGGTGATACCTATATTCTACAGAGGTACCATTGCCAGAAGGTTTGCTATGTCTCCCAGCACAGTCTCAAGAGCATGGAGGAGATTCCAGGAGACAGGCAGTTGCTCTAGAAGAGCTGGACAGGGCTGTAAAATGTCTTTAACCCATCCGCAGTACTGGAATCTGCTCCTACAGTATGTACAAGGAGGAACAGGATGAGCACTGTCAGACTCTACTCTGGTGCCAAGGTCTTGGGTTCCTCCTGGTGCCATGTGGTGAGAGTATACAGGCAGTTCCTAGAGGCTGAGGGAATTGATACCATTGAGTGACCCCCACTCTCATCTGATCTAAAGCCAGTCGAACACCTCTGGACATTATGATTTGGTCCAGCCGATGCCACCAGGTTGCACCTCAGACTGTTCAGGAGTTCAGTGACGCCCTAGTCGAGATCTGGGAGGAGATCCCACAGGACACCATCCATTACCATGATGTAATTAGGCATGCATACTGTAAGGACAATACAAACCGCTGATTACCATTTTGAGGTGCTGCAATTCAATTTCAGTAAAATGGACTAGCCTAACACATTAATTTTGATTTTTGGGGTGTCTTTGATTTCAGCACTCTGTAGGTTTGCTAATTTGTTTCCATCACACAATGTGGCATCCTTTGGTTCCTGACACATTACCCAGTCCATATCAGTATAAATATCCAGCACTTTTTTCCCATTGAGATCTGATGAGTTTTTAAAGCGTTCCTTTAACTTTTTAAAGCAGTGTATAACACATTGCTCTACTAAATTCAAATTATGTTGTTTCTTGCATGACGTAAGTTTTTCAATTACCTTTTCAAAGGACAAATAGAATAAAAAAAAAAAAAACACCAAGCATTTCTTTTACCTGTGCACTTGTGGCAGAATCGGCACACACCAGTTCAGGGAATATAGTAGAGTGATCTGTAGCTTTTAAGCAGTGGAGATACGGAAATGAGTTTTATTTGTATTGCACAACAAGAGAAGAATGTGACAATTAGTGCAAACTGCCCAGATACGAAAGCATCTATCCACAACATTGACTCTTTGCAAGCATCTGCAAAGCTAAAACTAAGTTAGCACTAAAAAGCCAGTCAGATGTTAAAGGTGAGTGAGTGCTGACCCCAGCAGGAAAAAAAAAAACAGCTACAGATCATAACTTTAGCAGGTAACAAAAGCAGTGATGAGCAGTGAGGCTTGATGCTTTGTAGCCTGCATTTCAATCCCCACATGTTTATTTTTAGAATCACTGTGGCAATTGCTGAGAAGTGCTCTTTTATCTAGTTTTCAACATTGCCTTTGATGTAGGCTACAATCACACTGCAATTGAAAAGTGGCCCACAGCCAACCTTTTGGCCCATACTTGAGCCATATCTTATTTTTTATGACCGTCTGAACAGCACAAATTTAATTTTTTCAAATTCGATTTAGGCCACTATCATATGTGGTCTTAAATCAGATACGTATCCAATGTTTTTCAAAAGACCTCAGTCTGAACGGTCATGTTGCATTTCATCCGACTTTTGAGGTGCTGCAATGAAATTTCCCTTTAATGGACCAGTTTGCCGCATTCATTTTGATTTTTGGGGTGTCTTTGATTTCAGCCCTCTGTAGGTTGCTAATTTTCATTTTCGTCAAACAATGAGGCATCCTTTGGTTCCTGACACATTACCCAATCCATATCAGTATAAATATCCAGCATGTTTTTTTTTCCATTTAGGTCTGATGTGTTTTAAAAGTGTTACTTAAATTTTTTAAAGCAGTGTATAAAACATTGCTGTACTAAATTCAGTCATTGGACTACAGTTAAAATTTTCTATTCAGGCCACTTTCATATGTGGTCTTAAATCATATGTATCCGATGTTTTTCAAAAGACCTCAGTCTGAACGGTCACACTGCATTTCATCCGACTTTGAAGTGAGACAGAAGTGAGACCAAATTCTGCGCCAGAGGAGGCGAGACGTGGCAAGATCAAATGTAAACAATGGATGAAATAAGCATGGCAGAAAGCATTGATGGAGCTAGTCAGTAAAAAGAAAGTGAGGTTTTGCACACACGCTGACACGTGTAGCATCCATATTTACTTCCATAAACACAGCATGGTGCATGCGTTCTTCTGCACATGTGCATCGTTTTAGGGCCGGAGACTGTTCATGCTGGTGTAATGTAACCTTATTGTTGAAACTAAAATATTAAAAGATCTTGCCTGTATCCTCATTAGAATTGTGTTTGAATGTGAGATTCCCATAATTAAGATTTCATTGTTAAATCTTAATTATGGGAATTTTATTACAATGCATTTCAGGCAATGTTATGGAATAACGCAAAAGTAAAGTATGGAGAAGTGCAACAAACTGCTCCAGGGATTAATTCAATAAAGGTGTGCTTTACTGTTGAAGTTAATGAGACCGTATGGAGGGCAGGGGAAACACAACAAAGGAGGGAAGTTAAACCACAAAAAAATACAAGGCCACAACGTTCCAAAATAAAGCAGGAAGTAAACTGAAAGAGGGATGAGCCACACAGACAAGAGGAAGATACAGAGGAAACACATGGAAAGGATAAGGCTCTCCTAAACATGGGATAATGCCAAAAGCTTGGGAATTACAATCATAACAAAGGCCATGGCAGTGTTGATTATTCCTATGTGCTTGTCAGTTTCTTTCGGGGAACTGGTGGGTGGAGCTGACCTAGTTAAGGATGCAGCTCACCTGAGCAGTCTGGGCTTGAGACTATAAAGCAGCCCTTCCAGAACTGCTTAGAGTCTCAGCTCGGCTCCATCCGTCTCCTCTTCCCCAGGCTGCCTGATTGATGAAGTAGTTGGTTTCTTCTGTTTTTGCATGCATACAGTCACTCATACAATTGCCATGCACTCAGACTTTGTATAACATACTGCCTTGCTGACAATTATACATATTGTTTGTTCTCTTTACTTTATTCAGTTAAACCATTCAACACCATTCTAAGACTGTGTGATCACCCATCCTTGTCTAATTCTTCGAGCTGGGTTGTGACAATTCCATTCATCCAAAAATTCAAACACTTCATGCTCAACAAAGAAAGATGTGAAAATATATATCATGCTGACTTTCTGCCACAATGACTGACTGGATCATTTTGCATATTTCAAATAATTAGGTTGCCCTTGCAATAACAAATCATCTTCTTCCTTTAAGGGGTCACAATCACTATCATCTGACTCTGTCCGGATCCTAACCAATCAGGTATGCAATTCTTCTTCTTGCTGCTTCTGTTAGGGGTCACCACAGTGGCTCATGTATCATGAATCCATATTTGGATTTGGCAAAGATTTCACACTGGATGCTCTTCCTGATGCAACCCTCCCCATTTACCTGAGCTGGGGACCAGCACTAGGGGTACACTTGCGTGTAGCCCCTGTGGCTGGATTAGGTATGTAATTATTCTGATCCACATAAATATTTGGCCCTTTCTGATTCAGCCCTCCCCAAAGATCTGGACTTGGAACTGGCACGTGGAGGAGACTGGCTTGAATACAATTTATCTGCATAATAAATACTACATGACATAAAAGGACAATATTTGCATCCAAAATATGGGCGAGTGAGAGCACAAATTAGCATAACATAGAAATACTTATATAAACCTATACTTTAGTCAAGTACTTCAGCAAATGTGCCAAGTTACATTCCTACTGGTCCTATCCATGCTCTCATCCATGTTGGGCATTGTAAGATTAATAATACACAAGTCTAGTAGCAGTGGTGGGGTTGCCACCCCACTGTACACACACCTGGTAGCAAATACCAGATGTAAATAAAGTTTCTTTGAAATGTCACCAACAGCCAGTCCTGCCAGCAGATTACGATTGATTAAGTGTTAAGGCAGTAGAATCTGTGAATACTGAGCTGTTTTTGGACTGCAGCCTCCTTGTTTATATCTTGGCAAATCTGCATCAGGGAAGGCCCTTTATGAGAGTGCTTTGCACTTGCTGCCGTCGCCATACAGATAATTACCTGGATTTATTGAATGTCAGCATCAAATGATATTGAGCGAATGCATGATCTGAAACATACTGCAGCATTGACTGTTCAGAAGACATCATCAGTTCATGTCTGAATAATTTTGTGATTTGTTTACATCAGTATCATGCTGCTGGTTTGATGCGCTTTCCCAGCTTTGACTTCAAAAACACTACAGGTTGGAATTTAATGATCAGACAGTGTAACAGTGTACTGGAATTAATACATCGCTGATAATTGGTTGGGCCATTTGCTTCAAAAAAAGTCAGAATTTATACATTTCTAAAAAGTCTCGGATTTGTGCATCCAGCTTTCTCACATTTCCTTTTTCTTTATGTTGCCAGAACCGACACTGGACAAAGTTGGAAAGCCACTTGTTGAATTTCTCTGATATTCAATAAGTCAACAGCTGATACAGCCAGAGATACATTTTGATATGATTTGTAGCATAACAGGAAGCCAGTGGGGTGCTGTGTATGTCTGCATGCCCTCTACAGCCCATGAATGGATGTATGTGTGGGTGCTTTCTCTCTGATATCTGCTGCTGACCATGTGGGTGGATGGATACGCGATGTGTATCAGCAGTGCCTGTCTGCGCAGAGAGGTCTTCCTCTAAAAAGCTTGCCGCCACAGGAAGAGCACAAGTCTGGGAATACCTTTCCTCCAAGATCAATAAACAGCTTAACCAAGTATTTCACAGTGTGCTCCTGGGGGAGCCTGAGCCACTGCACAGTGCAGGACCGGGTCCTCTTTTAAATCCTCCAGCTTCCTCTTAAGTAGGAGAATTGATATACAGCTGCGAGATCTCCATTCATTTGTGGGGTCATTTATATCATTATTGCTTTTCTTGTGTGTGGGAAGTGTGAGGCAGTCCCCTTCAAAGTAAATGGACTTCACAGGGTTGAGGAAATTGAATGGATATATTCAGTGAAATGTGGGTGACAGGAGGAAATATTAGGCCAAATAAAGCTAAAATTTCCTCTGGGGCTTCATTGTGTTTGGATTTGTTGCGCCAAGGAGAAGGTTTTATGACATACAATGAATACACAATATCCTACCTGCTCTGAAGTCGGCAATAAAGGCATTTTGTGTGTGTGTGTGTGTGTGTGTGTGTGTGTGTGTGTGTGTGTGTGTGTGTGTGTGTGTCTTCATATGACATCTACTGCTTCTAATCCAGTAGCAGACGGGGCTGGAGCACACAGATCAGCCGAACAAAAGCCAGATCTTTACACAAGGTTTGTTTTCTACTAGCAGTTTATAATTTAGATGAGCGAATTAGACCCAGGAGCTGACAGGTGCTCCTAATGCTCTCCTAATGGTGAAGGAGAGTGCCAGTTTACAATTTTCTCCCACTGACTGATGACTGGATTCATCTCCTCATCCGAGTGTCCTCAGGTATCTTTTTTTGTTTTTTTTTTAGATATTTATAAACAAATTTGTGGAGGAGTAAGAAGACTAAGCTTCTGTCAAGACACATGTTGGAATCCTCCATGTCTAAATGCACCTTCTAATGAGATCCAGTCCACCTTCTCACCTTGACAGCCTCCCAATAATCTGGTTATTTCAAACTGATCCCCAAACCCCCGCACTCTGTAAATTAAAGACCCTTTCCTCTTCACTGGAGTCAGCTATATTCAAATAGGTGTCAAATATGTCTCACAGGCTAGCTAGGGATATGAAAGATGTGTTTTTTTTTTGTTTTTTTTTAACAGTCGAGGTGTTTAGTGAAAACCAAAAATAGATTACAGCATTTGCAATTTATGATTATACTCTAATAGACTTTAATTACCTTGTGGATTGAACTGGTTTTAATAATGCTCAATATGGAGCATCTTTCAAGGGGATTCTCTGAACAATCCAATAAGTGCAGAATAATCATGATGAATGACATGCTGGCGTTGTTTGACTTGATTTGGCCCTCCCCCAGAGGAGGCACACTTAACACAGTGGATACAGACATAGTGAGTGTAGTCAATGACAAAAGATTGGAAAAAGAGTTGATGAAAAAAGTAGTTCAGGAGTCCTGAAAGTACAAAGTGATTTCTTTATTCCCAATCCATAAATGACCAGCTTGGCCAATTAGACAATGATTTAAAGTGGAGACCTCGACCCTGAAGACAGTTCATAATCACTGCAAAATCATTAAAGGGTGTGTGAAGCATGGCAGATAGATAACAAGCTCTGATTCCTCTCCCATTACAGCTGGCCTGAGTCCCAAAAGTGGCCAGAGCACACAGGCTGCTTCACAGGCATTTGGAGTCCGAGGGTGACTTTGAAAGAGTGCTCAACAAAGCCTAGGCCTTTACATGCAGGGGAGCATGCCTTCGGTTGTGCACCAAAAGTGCAATTTATAATCTATCTGACAACTTCCCACCAGCCGGCGCAAAAATGCATCACTCATAGTGGCTGCGCTTTGCATATTGCGAGTCAAAAGCGTTTAATGGTGAGATGTAACTTCCCTCTCTTCCCATTGATCATGTGGCAGGCTGCGACTCCCATGAGCTGTGTGCATTAAGGCCAGCGACAAGCGGAAAACATTACAAATGAGCTTTAGCAAATTTGCAAGGCAGTGTCACCTCTTTGATGTATAGATAAGTGGTTGCTAGCTTTTTTCCTCTTTCTGTTAGTCCGCTTCACTCTCTCCAGTTAGTTTTTCCCCTTTCCATCTATCTCCACCGCTCTTCTTCTCCTCCTCTGCTTTTGGATTAAACAAAACTGATGCCTGGGAAAAGTCCCTGTGATGAACGTATCGTCGTTCTGATGAGGCTGAGGGTGAGCATGTCATAAATCATGCCCTCGAGAGCGAGGCAGCAGGGGGAAATTGTACTATGATAAACATTGAGAGGTGGAATGAGCAATAGTTTTGTCACAATACGGAGGCGCCCACATCCCCCTTCCCTATGAAATGTGGCTTTGTGATTGAGCCTGGGCAGGGGATGAGCCGAGAGCTGTAATTCAGGCAGCTAGAGCCGAGGAAGGTTTTTGAAGCCACATGCATTCGTGACACAAAGCGAATGATAAATTGTTATCCAAGCTGCGAATCTCCTTCTTTTTCACTGCTCTGCCAGACTTGGGAGACAAGTAATTGAGAGAGAACATGCAAACAAAGCTAATGATTTTCCTCCCACTTTACATTTCTTTCCCTGAGGCTCTTGTCTGCGAAGCTGAGCTCATACATCTTTCACTAAATACAGCTCAGTGTCTTCTGACCCCCCTCACACACTTTGAGGCAGGGAGAGTTAAAATGTCTACTTTTCCCTGACAAAAATAGAAGTCAGTGTCTCCTCTACTGATGATTTCATACTGTCTGGAACCTTTTTGCTGTAGATGAGTTTGGTGTTGTGGATGCCTGGGGGATATTTTTCTTCAGATAAAAGCTTATTTACAGTCAGTGAGAGGACAGAGAATTCACATAGAAATAACTGTAGTGTGTAAACTATGGGGCACAAGGGTTCATGTACATCAAATGTGCACTTTTGAAATTAGGGAATAAAATATGACTATTACTACTACTTAAAGATAGGTTGGATCACTGGCTGGCTATAAATGATGGACAGAGCCTCCAGGTCTGAAAAGTAAAGCCGAAGTGGAAGTGCCTTAAACTTGTATTTTTTGTCATGGCTAGCAGGGGGCAACTTTTATCTGATTGTGTAGAGGGTTGCGTCAGGAGGGGCATCCTGTGTAAAATCTCTGCCATATTGCCAATGCAGATTAATCCACTGTGGGACCCCTTGGGAAGAATACAAGGGAGCAGCCAAAGGTGCATTTTCCAGTCACCTATTAGGAAAATTACCTGACTCCTGCCTTGATTTATGACCTCAGTAAACATTATTATGGTGAGGTTATGATGTCATTCACAAGTTTCAGACTAACCGAATATAGCTCTGTATTATTTTTGTAAATTCTGGCACCATTTAGATGATAAAATAGGGTAAATTTTAGGCCATGGCTACTTTGCAAGTGACAGACTGCTACAGGATGAGTGTGGTCTGTCTCTGCTTTCTTGGTTATGTCTACTCCTCGCTTTTCACATCCAGTTTTAAAAAATCTAAGTGGGCGATGACTTCACTAAAGAGTGAGTGATGTCACATCCATCTTTTATATAGCTGGAAATTTCATTTCAAATGAACCCTCTGTACCCCATAACAGCTGCAGCTGGCCGCTCTTTATTTCTCATGATGGCTGCAGATGGCTGGCCAGTTTCTACAACTCTCTGTGTATGAAAACAGTTTTGTATACACTACATTTTACTGTATGTGAATAATATCATCCCTTTGCAATCAGTATCAATTAAATATTTTGCAATATTTTAAAATTTGTCCAGAGTTTTCCCTTAAACACCATGGGCACTGTTCTCCTGTAGTGACTGTAGCCTGTCAGGCTGTTGTTAACCTCAGCTCTACCACTCCTGACTTCCTCATGCAATACCACAGTTCCTCTCTTGGCACCCTATGTCATGCTTTCTAAAGATTCACAAAGACACATTAGTTTAAAATTATGCACCAGTTATTAAAAGTTGAGGACTTGCTCTGCATCAGAAAGCATGCCTTGGTTTTTTTTCTGGCATTGTTTTCTGTCCCGTTTTAATTTGGTACTCACCTCTCCTATCATTTCAGGCACTTCGCTTCCTGCCCTTGTGTATTTTCTGATGACTAATCCACTCTAAGGAGTGTCACGTGTGTTCATCTGCTCTTCACACTGTGTATTTAGTCTTTGTCTTCCTTTTTTCTCTTCCAGATCATCTTCTTTCTTTTGCAAAGTGTTTTGCCAACCTAGCAGTGTTGTTGGCCTCTAGTGTTTTTCGGCTTACACTTTTCCCTTTTGTCTCTAACCAGCACTTGTCAGATTTGTTTGCCTGATATCTGGATTTATTGCCTGTGTACCAAAACTTGCTTTTTGCCTAGTCAAGTCTGCCTTATTACTCAACCCTTTGAGGCATTTGAGTCCTGTCTCGACTGGTTGTTAAAAAAGTCAGTTAAAAAAACTGAAAAAACCCCCCACAAAAATAGAACAGAGTAAAGAAATCTCCTGATGCAGAGTCATCCTGGAATGAATGGCTGAGGGGTGACACCTAGAGTAATTCTACCACTGAGAATGTGTTTGTTGTGTGCCATACATGAGAGAGGACAATTTAGGTCAATAACCAGACCTGGTTTTCCCAGTATTATCCAGAGTTCAGGTGTGAAAACTATATAATAGCAGATTATCTTATAACATGGTAAGTGAAAGTATATAGGGATGGAACCAATGAACAAAATATATACATATGTTTGTGAAAACAAGCCCAAAAAGTAGATTTTTCAAAATAATGCCTCACTACTGTTTATGCAGTGGTTTTACGATTCCAAGCTCTGGAAACAACTGCAAATCACTTGCAACTAGGACACTGAAGTCACATGCATGTATTAACCAGACCCTCAGCCCAAATTATTGCTCATTACTAACACTCTTGTGAGTATTACCCTCAATGAACTGATTATCTCTGACACTAAAATATTTCTATGACTTAAGTAGAGTTTGAATTTTTTAAATTTTATCGTTTTATACTGACAGTGTGGCTGAGCAGACAGATGCTGAAAGCCACAGAATTTCCTTGAAAACCACCACAACTTGCATAAGCAGTGTTTGCTGCGTTTGATAGTAGGACCATGACCTTGCACAGTGTAAGCCACACTTCATCATGCATAACTTAAAACTGCACGTTTGCATTAAATCCAAGCTCCTATGCAGTTGCACCTTATCATACAAAATAGACTATATCATCTAACCAGTTGCTTTTTATTACACAGAGATGTCTTGTTTCATATCATTACTTCCTGTCACCAGCTCAGAAGATCCCCAACATGTATCCAGTCATTTTCAGAGCAAAAATCTCAAGCCACCCTCGTTTCTTTATATTTTGCTTCTAAGGAGCCAGACATTCTTGTCAGTTTTAAAGTGGTCATGAGCAATAGTACTCCAGGCTTTCTGAAGATCTTACTTAGTTTTTCTTTGGATGCTTTTCACCCATTTTCATTCCAGTTTTTGTGATTCTGCATTTTCATACAAATTATTTTTTTTCTTTGTAAGCACTTTAAACTAACCTACAAATAAAAATAAAGCACCTCGGACAAGGTACGAACCATTGTTGTGTCTACACATAAAAGTCAACTGTAGCAAAGAACCAATTTTAAAGTGTATTTCTGGGCACTTTGTTACTAACAGCCTGTTATAAAAATACATTAATTGTTTTCATTTCATCAGCTGAATCTATGAAAAATGCCAAATGAAAATGCCAAGGATAACAGTTTGACAGGACTAAAACAGTATTTTTGCACCAACAAACAGATTCCCAAAGAACTGTTAGCTGAAAACTTGGCATATCTCAGCATGGTGTGCAGTTTGTCCTTAAAAAATCTGAGGAAACTAGACAAAAGGAAGACAAAAGAAGAATTAGCAGGCATAAAACACTATCTACAGCAGATGGCTAGTAACTGAAAGTGATGTCCTTTAGAAATAGGAAAAAAAAAACCCAGAAACTTGGCACATGACCTCAGAGATGCATCTGTCCCATAAGTTGATCTGAAGATGTTCATCGAAGCCTCATCAGAATTGGAAAGGTGATTGTCAAGAAGCCATTCTTAAGGAAGGAAAACAGGGGAACAAGATTAAGGTATCCCAAATTACACAAGAACTGGACTGAAAATCAATGGCAAGAGGTCTTATGGAGTGATGAATCCAAATTTGAAATTTTTTTGTATAGAACGTCATCAGTATTTTTGGGGGAGGTCAGGCGAGAGGTACGACAGTGAGTGTCTACAGCCATTTGTAAAACATGGTGGAGGCTCAGTCATGGTTTTGGGGCACAATTCAGCTAGTGTTATTGTCAAAATTGCTTTAACTATGAAAGTACTTGTCAGAATTAGCATTTTATAGAGAGGACCCAAGTGCAGAACTTCATAAAGAAAAGTGAGCTTTATTCAAAAGCTGGTAAAAACCCTGGCTGAGCTGGAACAAAACAGAGAACTAGGCCTGATTTAGAAATACATAAACGTGGCATGGAGACAAGAGGCAGAGATAAGCAACAAACTAACTAACATGACTGGGATTTATGGGAAGACAAACAACGTGACACAGAGTGTAGAAAGGCAGGGGAATAAATAGACACACACTGATGAGACAAGTGGCAACAGGAGGGGAAGGGAGCACAGGTGAAAACAATCAACGGCAGGAAGTAAAACAGAATGCAATGGACAAGACCAGACAGATTACAAAGTAAAACAGGAAATAGAAAACCTTACAGAGAACACGACACAGGACAAAACTTGACAAAGGGCAGGAACACAGAAGGAAGACATCAGAGGAATTAAATAACTACACAGAGTGGGAAGCGATGACACACAAGGGGAGTAAAAACAGATAACTGAAAATACCACTGCCCAAAAGAACTTCAAAACATACAAAATCACAACACAAATA
>VUQH01034071.1:0-18659 GCA_015106775.1 Etroplus canarensis
CATCGGGCTCAAATTGTGAAAGAGTGGTTCAGGGAGCATGAGACATCATTTTCACACATGGATTGGCCACCACAGAGTCCAGACCTTAACCACATTTAGAATCTTTGGGATGTGCTGGAGAAGGCTTTGCGCAGCGGTCAGACTCTTACCATCATCAGTGCAAGATCTTGGTGAAAAATTAATGCAACACTGGATGGAAATAAATCTTGTGACACTGCAGAAGTTTATCGAAACGATGCCACAGCAAATGCGTGCCGTAATCAAAGCTAAAGGCGGTCCAACAAAATATTAGAGTGTGTGACCTTTTCTTTTGGTGGCGACTTTTTTTTTTTTTTGCCAGGTAGTGTGTAATGTATTTGGCTAATACACGCTAAATACCTATCCAGTAATCTGCACAGTTTATTGTATTTTAAGTTGGATGTGAAAACTTCAGACTGCATCCCAGCATTGCTCGTGTGTCCCACATTGTACCACAGAAACAGTGTTTTAGTTTGTTGGGATTTTGTCACCTTAGCTGAAGGTGATGGATGGCCTTACATAGCTTGTTTGTTTGACAAAGAAGAATCAATTAGTACTGATTATAAAGGAGAGAAACAGCAAGTTTTGAACAAAAACTAGATAAAAAAAATTTTTTTGATTTATTTCTTTACAAATAAGAAAATTGATCGGGTCTAATTTAAGCATACTGGTCAAGGCAGGAACTACAATTACTGATTGTTAATGAGGAATCATACAAGGTATTATCTTGGTAAAAGCTTAGTGTTGGGATAGCTAAATAAAGTGAAAATGTCAGTCATAGATTTACATCATGATTTATTCTTTGTCCCACCAATATGACAGCGAAGAAGCAAATTCTTAAGACGCTCAAATTAAAGAATATGTGGTACTTTTCCAGAGTGGCATAAACAACTAAATGAATGGTTTCAGATTCATTTTGTCTTCATCCAGTAATCAGTGGAGTTCAGTGGAACTCCTGTACTAATTCTTGTAAGATATATATATATACTGTTGATTTGGCTTGATAGTCTTAAAGTGTAGTGATATTGGGTTTTTTTTTGTATTCCACTGGAAATTTACTGACAATAAACAGAAAAACTGTTACAAGAAGAGCTTGACAACACACAAAACAAGGGAATACTTTAAAAGTTTAAACATTTAAGAATATATTTATGTGTATTCTTTATGTAAGGGTTTTTAAGGGCATGTACAGCAGATGTGTCACTAGCTATGAAACGCAGCTTCAGCAGTCTCTCACAGTATCTGTAGCTCCGTTTTTCACAGAATTTCTGCTTATCTGTTATAATTCTGGTCTTTTTGTTCATTTTTGCAGCTGTTGTCGGGCTGCTGTATCCCTGCCTTGACAGCCATTTGGGAGAGCCACACAAGTTCAAGAGGGAGTGGGCCAGCGTCATGAGGTGTATCGCTGTGTTTGTCGGCATCAACCACGCCAGTGTTGTATCCTTTCACAACGTCTTCCCCTTGTAGATTCACAAACACAGTTGTTTTCCTTGTTGTATGACATTGACAATAGTTAATTGTTAAAATGGGAAGAAGATACGCTAATAAATCACCTCCAGCTTGGATACTATCTGAGCCAGCATTATAACCTGCTTTGCTCTTTGCCAAGAAGTGATGCAACTTGGTTCTAGCCAAATATTTGAGAGAGAACTAATTACATGTGAACCAGATGCTGTTTGACTTTGTCCTTAACTTCCCGGAACACAGAAACTAGACTTTGCCAACAACGTGCAGCTCTCACTGACGCTAGCAGCCTTGTCCTTGGGCCTGTGGTGGACATTTGATCGATCCAGGAGTGGCTTTGGCCTGGGCATCACCACTGCTTTCCTAGCTACATTGATCACACAGCTGTTGGTCTACAATGGAGTTTACCAGTAAGTTAACTATCAAGAATTATTTTTGTAACAACAGGGCTTTCAAGGAAAGTCTTACAAGTGAAATAAAAGCTGACTTAAAGCTCTTACTTTTGATGAAACAAAACTGAGACAGTGATTACTCAACAGTGCTTTGGCATCTCTAGCTTCTTCTTTCATATTACACCTACAAAAAAAATTATGTTGGTGTCAATGTTGGTTCTACTGCTTTGAGACTAAATCCAGCTCTGAGGTGAATGAAATTATTAAAGTACCAGCCAATGCTTCCAAAAAATGTGACCGATATATTTGAAGTACTGATCCATATCTCAAAGAGGAGGCTATTGCCCATAAGTGGTTTAAAAAGAAGCTGGAGATCATGCTGGGGTTACATGGTAGAATCAGAGAGTGAGGAATGATAGTTGGTATTCAGTATTGTGGCATTCTTAGTTTGTGTCTTTTTCTAGCTTTTGACTGGGAAACATTTAGTAACTGGATGATTGTGTGATAGCTGTAGGGAACTGTGTTTTCATTTTGACTCCACATTGAAAAATAGATCAGCAGTACCAAAGCTATATCTAATTAAGGAGTTAGAATGAGACTGTTTACATTATTAATAATTACTTGACAAAATGGTGTTTTTTCCTCTTTCAGGTACACATCTCCAGACTTCTTGTATGTACGCTCCTGGCTCCCATGCATATTCTTCTCAGGCGGTGTTACTGTGGGTAACATTGGACGCCAACTTGCCATGGTAAAGTCTTGATCATACCTTATCATATTGTCCTTTTAACTTAAGGGTCAGACTGATGTATTAATCATAATGTGTACTGTTGATACTCTGTCAGGTCAGACATGAAATAACACCCACTTAATGGAGTATTATCAGTCTGCAGTAGACCTAAATCTGTAAACCCAACAAACCACTGATGAGATTACTTTATACCTACCAAGTTCATGTTTTGTGTACAGTCCTTTAATGACCAGTTTTAGGGATACCTTACACTTACAGCAATGAGAACAAAGTTGATTATCAGTTCAACCACATACAATTTAATGCTGAAACGTCAGAATCGTTTTACATTATGGGCCAGATACAGCCCAATTTCATCTTTAACTGGGCTCTACAGTAAAGCTATTGCCAAAGTACCTATTAAAAATACCTCCAAATTATTCACCTGAATTTCAGTGTAAAGGAGTTTAACTCCACATTCAAACCCTGAGATGTCTTAAGAAAAGGAATTTCAATTTTATAAATGCATCTTAGTTTTTCTACATTCTAAAGAAATTCTGCTGTAGTAAATCAAAGAATCCTGTCAGCATTGTTCATTGGGTATTTAGAGTAAGAAGTAAAGAACTTTAGTCGTTTACACATTCGTCTCACAAGCAAAGGATTCCACGTTTGATTCTATGTGGGAGCACAAGCCCCTCTCACCTTGGAGGAGTGGGTCAGGAAGGGCATTCGGTATAAAACCTCTGCCAAATTACCTATGGAGATTAATCCACTGTGACAACCCCTTAGGGAAAATGCAGTTCAGATGCAGAAGATGCGTATTTTGTAATTAAAAAGAGATTATCTGTGAATTCAAGGGAAAAAGTCCTATTTTTACTATGAAAAAAGTCTTTTGTAAATAGTTTAAAAAAAAGGATGTTTCTGTTATTAAACTGAATATTAGCAATAAAATAACAACTTTGGCATATGACATATTGTGGGCTATGTCTTTGTCTATAAGAAGACTGTAAAACAGATAAAAATACAGTTAAAGGTCCAAAATGAATATCTTCTTTCTTCCCTTTGAAATTTCTATATATTCCAACACCATCCACTGGGCCAGACTGGACCCGTGGTGGCCCATTTCAGGCCCATGGGCCCTATGTTTGACACGTCAGGTTTAATCCATACATTCTGGAGATAAAGAAGTGGGTCTTGGTCTAAAATTTTATCATCTGTCACTTATTCACTAAATTTTGCAGACTTGGTGAATTCAAATTGAGGAATAAAGAGAATAGTTGCATGTTTAATATTTGAGTTTAATTGACAGCATATAGTCCAATCAGATTTTGATACCTTATTTTTCACTTTTGAGACTAACTATTCCTTTAAAGAGCAGCTGCACCATATCTTTTGTTAGTTTAGGTTTCAGGGGAAACAAGTCACATGACACTCTTGAGCATGATCCCAGAGTTTTTCTAATTTGCCACGTTAAAAGTCTGGAGTAAACACTGAATCTGTGTGGTGCTTTGAAAAGTTTTAGGTCTGTCATATTTGCACAGAATATTCCTCCACATTTATCATTATCAACCTCTGCACTGTGTCTAAAGAGCTGACTTCAAAAGACTCCTCTGCGTCACACATGCTTTATTTGCAATTATTCAACTGAGGCGCAGCAGCAGATAACATTGTCAAATGGTTTAAAATTGTGTAAAGAGCATTGGACAACCCCCTTCCTTCATAATTATACCATCAAGTCAGCTTTGATGTCTTCATTAAACTTCTGCCCAGAAGCCTCACCTCATTCTGTCTATAAAGTAAGAGTCCCATCACTGCCTCAGTTTGACTCACTGAAAGCGTGAAAGCAGATTAAGAGCTGTTGTTTTTCACAGTCGTGGCGAGACACAGAGCCAGTCTGGACTGGGCTGACCAGAGGGTCATTTGCTACTTGTTGTTTTTGTTTGTGATGAGGCCTGAGGAATGTTGGCACAACTCTCAACTCGTGCCTTTGTTCTTTGTTTTTCTCTCACTCGCTCCAGTGGGCCATTTATGAGTAGAATCAGGAGGGACACAAGACTTTTTTTTTTTGAGTAGTTTATTTTCTTAATTTTACAGTTACAGTGACGCAGTCTTTTTAGTGGAACTAATTTAATTGTTTACCATGGAAGGAAACCCAAACTTCACCAAAAAAGGAACTGAAAGAAAACTCGAAAGGTCTTTCACACAGCTGCTACATGTCCATACTTGTTTAAAGGGAGTTAAGTGTGGACAGTGTGGTTTCAGCTGCATTTTTGACTTTACGGGACACTGACATTAATATATTCAGGTGTGATTCATGTGTTGACACAAGACAACTCACTTACACAACTTACAGTGTCAACAGAACATACTATCTGTATACAATACAAAAAACTTAATTTGAACCACTTAATTTCTACTGTATGTGAGTATTGTCTGATGTTGATAGAATATTAATATCTTTATCTTCTCCAGGGCGGTGTTGAGAAACCCCACATGGACTGATTGGTGAACCACAGATCCACAGACAACCCAGCGAAGGGCATCCAAAATAAAAATGGATCGTTTCTGTGAAGAACAAGAAGAATAACATGAGAAAAAAGACTCATTGTTTTGACTTCATCTTTTGTTCTCATAACAAAGTGCAGGTCAGAAAAGCCCCTCATCAAACGTGCCATGTCCTCTGCACCTCTTCACAGCCAAACAACCTCTCCCTGCCGCCTCTGTTGTACTCCATTAGCATTAAGGCTTCCTTCACACTACACAGGCGGACAGCTTTTGCCTTTTTTGTGTCCTCATTTGAAGTGAACAGATGACTGGTTTAATTTTATGGAGTGGACGCGTGTGTGTGCACTTGAACATTGGTGTATCCTGGTCATAGCAGAGAAGATATGATGGGGGTGCTGTAATGCCTGTAATATTTTTAGTTTTTAAGATCAAAAAAGGGAAATGATGCTTGAGTGGGCAAAAATGATGTCTTTGCTCTCACATGGAAAAGTTTTCAGTGTATAATCCCAATTAAACCAAATTGAAGTATTTATTTTCTAAGTATTCAATGACCCCCCCCCAAACCAAATGTATGTATAGTAATGAATGAATATCTTAGGAAACATTTGGGGAAATGGTTTGCTTTCTTGGTGAGACTTGG
Organism: Etroplus canarensis; assembly: GCA_015106775.1. Classification (NCBI taxonomy): domain Eukaryota; kingdom Metazoa; phylum Chordata; class Actinopteri; order Cichliformes; family Cichlidae; genus Etroplus; species Etroplus canarensis. The sequence continues at coordinate 5,750 of VUQH01034071.1, forward strand.
ATGAGGACAGGGGAAGGACAACAGGTTATTTGATTCAAAGTAGACTGGTTATTGGTTCAGGCTTCTCATCTTACTCACAGGGGAAAAAAAGCAAACCCTTTCATGATTGGTTGACACTTGATTTTTAATAGATGATGAAAGAAGCAGAAAATGATCTGAGTTTGGTACCAATCTGTACTAGCTTATATGCACATGTGTGCATGATAAATTATGAGACATACTAGAAGAATCTAGATAATTGGAGCACAGGCTACTTAGGTTTCTCGATGGAAATGAGTTGTATTTACCAGTTAATAGTATTATTTTCCTTCACAGATAAAGATATTTTTTGGTTTCAGTTTGTTGTAGTTCTGGAAAAAAACAGGATTGTTTAAAGTAAGCATAAGTCTGGACTGATTCACTCAGCAATGACTGTGCACATGTGGAGAGATAAGCCACTGAGGTGGACCATGTTTTGAAAGAATGTACCAGTTATACTAGCAGTTAAAACCCTTTCCAGAGAATTTCTACCTTTGTGAACAGGTTCCAAATATTTTATAGGATGAACCTTAAATTCCCATTGAGACGGACATTATACAGTGGGGTCATACATCTTTTACATATAAATTCTATCCTCAAACTAGAGATTATAGTTTGGGAACATACACCAGTTAAAGGAGAGGACAGGACATTATTACTTAAGATTTGCAATCTGTGATTGCCTGTGTATTATAGAATGTAGTGCTTTTGTCACTATAATAGTTTAGTTGTATCCTTGTGTAAACATAACATTACTGCTTGTATGTATAATAGCTCGCTTATGTAATCAGATAGGTATTATTACCATACTAGACCTACGGTATGTTAGTGTTTGGGGGTCTAGAGGATTAAGTGCAATCAGACCATACATGAGCCGATTATTCTTCCTTATTTATTATTTCTGACAAAGGCTAAAAAAATATAACTTTAAAGTATATGCAGTGTGGATCATTCAAAACAGCAATAACATCTTTTTTTGTTCATTTTTGTAAACAAGAATACTTCTGTCAGAGATTATATGCCTTTGGGGTCAATACCAATGACTCTCACCAGAGAGACAGCATAAAAACTATGTGTCAAATTGTTGTGAAATCTTATTTCGTAGCATTATTGAAGGAAACCTGATTTATTTTTTTAAATACTACTTTGTGGCAGATCACTTCAGGTTGAATCTGCGTACTTTCAGGTGTGTTAAACTGAAGAGGAAGCTTTATGTTTTGAGGTGGTGAAGCACCTTTTGTCTCAATGTTTTAGAGTTTCTGTGTCTGATATTTCAGCTGTGTATCGTTTTTGCTACTTTGGATTTAAGTGGAAAAATAAAAACACCTGACAAAGATGTTGGCCTGTTTTTGATACGTTAACACATGGGACTGTATTGAGGGATTTAAAACATTTCTTACTAGAAGTAGGAAATGAATATAAGAATGATGTATTTGACAGTGACATATTGATGCTATTTGTTTTTTTTAAAAAAACTGAAGAAAACAAAGAAGCTAGCTTCCCCCGTAATATAAACCTGATACTATCATTCATAGTTAAACTGATTACTAGACATTTGCCTAATTACACATCCCTGAAGCTCCAGTAAAACAATAGCCCACAGATTTGGTTTGAGTGTCAAATGCAGTTGCAGCTTAATTGGAATGAAGCTTTCTGGGGTGCTGATGACGGCATTTGTTGTGTCTGCTGTCACGGTCATATTGAATAGATGAGGACACTCTTTTGTCCCTGGTCCGTGTCATTCTCCAAAGCTATTATGCTGTCTTTGGCTGCATCTTCCCTCGCTTTCCTCTTCTCTCTAAGACCCTCTCCAACCCACCAAAAAACCCTGAAACCCCCCTCTGCTGTGTGTCACTGGGATCATGAGGAACTGCCCTCCCTCTCCTCTTCTGTCTACCCCCTCTCTGAACACGCCTTTCTGGAGGGCAGACTTCTATTTATACCTAGCGGGGGACTGACAGTTAACCTTTTGCACTGGGGGAAATTTCTGGGAGTGGGGCCAATAGCTGAGGGCTATTCTGAATCAACCCCTCATTCTGGAAGGCCCTCTGTACTTGTATGCATCTTTTGTTTTCCATCCATCTATCAATATATCTATCCATCCATCCATCTATCCATCCATCCATCCATCCTCTAACAGGGCAATGGCGCCACACGCCACCCCTTTCCTCTCCCTTCTCTATCCTCTCCCTACTCTTCTCAGGCAGAATAATTGGCTAGGCTTCAACCCCCTTTCATTTCCAGCCACAGCAAACTGAAAGACTCCATTAGAGCACCCCCTTATTGCCAAGAGCACCCCCCTTTGTCTCTCTATATCTTTTTTCCAGCCAAGAAGACAAGTGAGGGTTCATCTGATACATTGGTACACGGTATCTATAGGTTTGCTCCGGCAGACTGCTACCACCTCTTTGCAGAACTTTTGTGACTTTGAAATTTGTGCTATTTGACCTCTCATTTGGTGCAAAAAGTTATTTACATTATACTTAATTTTATTGTTGTAAAAATTGTCTCTTTCTTGAAATTAGAGTCTCACTTGTCATGTATATTTTGTGTAACATTCTCAGTCATTCAAGTGACACTATATAAGAAATAAATTCAAGCTTTATTGATCCTAGGAGGGCAATGTTGCAGTAGCAGCAAAACACAGGAAACTAAACAAGGCCTGGATACAGTTAAAAAAAAAAAAAATTATATATATATGCGAAATAAAAACAAAGTGGAAAAAGAATAGTGCAACTTTCTAATGATCCAGAGTAAGGTGGTGTGGTGGATGCATTATATCTGAAATAAACAATTAAATTAGCAGTTAAACATGTACAAAATAAATTAATCAACTGTAGTGTGAAAAATTGTAAAACTATAAATGTTTGTGTTTACACAAATACATGCATGCTCTTCCAATATACAGATAGTATAGTATAATATAACAACAGTATAATGTAGCCTAATAATGGTTATTTAGCTGCAGTGTGTAATAATTTTATAGTATTTCATGGTTTATCACCTTCATAAGTTCTGAAGACCAAAAAAAAGCCTTTTGAAAGAGAGGAAAAAAGTCTTCAGGAATTCAGAGTAAGTCAAGTGGTTTTAGCACTTCTGAATATGTTCGCCTTTGAGATTTTTTTGTGATGAGGCAATATTTCAAAAACTAAATTTTCCATGGAGGAAAGGGGGCTGTTCAAATGTGTATTGAGAAAGTAGATGCAATGCTAGACTAAATTACTCCTTTAGATTTGCTCTAATTTATATTGCACTCCAGTTTACTGCTCCCCGGCAGTGGGAGGAAGGTAGTGAGTATTTTAAATATTGTACTTTTTTCTGCATTACATATCAGGGATGCACCAAAACATCGGCCAAACATCAGCATCACCTGACTATGGCAATGTTGACTGCTTTGTAAGTAAGACATCATTTACCATTTCAGTAGCCAGTGTTCATCTGTTGTGTCACGTTAATTTTGTGCTCGCTTAAGGATCAGAGAGCGTTATGAAGAGCCCTTCATTTCCTTTTCTCCGAAGGGGGAAACAGAATTATTTTAAACATGGGCATCTCCTAATACCTAAATTTATGCAAAAACTGAAGACTTTACAGATTGCAATGTTGCATGTAAAGCATTATTGTAAAATACATTACAAACCATTAAACCAGTGGGTCACAACCTCTTGGGTTTAAAAGCAAGCTATATTATCCTCCCCTTGTCACAAGTTTCATGTAAATATGAATTCTCAATAGATCCATCATAGAAATATGTCCCCTAAATATCTAGAAATGTTTTCATTTAAACAACTGTTCAAACTTGAGGAAATAAAATGTTCAGAACCTAATGCTTATTTTGTAGCAGAACTTAATATACTTTATCATAGTAGTCATCTTCCAAGCCTTCAGATTTATCTTGTGACCATTTGAAGGAGGGTTCAAAGAAACATTACTTGCACAGTAATCCATCATTATTAGTAATCTAAAAATGTAATGTAACATATCAGTCTCTTTTACACGTAACAAGAATTTCTTGATGCTTTACTGGAATAAAATTTGAATGCTGAACTTCTCCACCAATAGAAAATTTCTGACTTTGTCCTTACTGAATGGTGGTGGCCTGCCTTGCTTTGAGAACAAGTCTCTGTGGTAAATTTCCTGTCTCAGAGAGCTCCTGTCATCTCACTTTGCTTGTCACACACGGTTACAATCTGTCAGCTGCTGTTACATAGGCAGCATTTGCTCTATATCACGCTCTTTGACAAGGATAAGTTATGCTGTAAATTTTTTTTGCTGTTAAATAAAACTAAATGTACTGTAATGCACTGAACAGTGGTGTGGCAATGGAAGAAGAGATCAGGATACATATATATTCTGGAGAAGTAAAACATGCTGCACAGCACAAGATTATACTGCTGTCTACTCAGTAGTGATGGCTTTTGTTACCACCAGATGACAGTATTTATCCTCTCAGCTTGTCTGGACAGGACATCTACAGGCCCCTAGTGGAGGGAAAAGGAACAGGAATGTCTTGAAGGGCCTGATCTTAACATGCATAAGCTTTAACCAATTCACCTGACTACTTTTATGGAAATGTAGGAAGCATAACTCTTTAGAGGCTTTTAAGAAAGCACAAATGGAGAGTTATTATCTGACAAAAAAGAAAAATATTGCATGTGAATTCAGGCAATTAAAAGTAATTACAAATATACACATATTTTCCTTAAAGCCCCCTACAAACTTTGGATTCAGAGAGATAATTTATTAAACAGTGGAAGAATATTATCCTTGGAATATTTATCTCACACTGCAGTGAGCAGGCAGAGTCACATGCATGATAGAAAAGGTCAATGAAATGGATTGAGTGTGGAGAAAATCATTGCACTTTTTTCTCTGCCAAAAGGTCTTCAGTGGCATTAATGTCCTGCTCTCTCTGAAATATAATGAAAGATTGTGTGTGTGCAAGTGTATATAAATGTGTGTGCAAGAGTCGTTTAGGTCTACTGAGTCTTCATTACACCAGAGCAGGGTCCACTCCTGTCCTCTGCCCTCGCTCATTGCCTCTCCCAGTGCCGGTCAGGAATAATGAATTACAGTGGATGCCATGGGGGGGCTGAGTGAGTGACTCAGAAGTGGACTCCATTTTAGCTCAAATTACCTCTCAGATCCCATTCAAATGGCAGTCTCAGGCTGCTCTCTGCATATTCCTGCATGAGGGTGAAATGATCCATTCACACATTTTCTCCATTTAAGTGGCTGTGGTTCTTTTTGATGGCAGTTCCTCCAGTACTCTAGGTTAAAATCACAAGAAAAAAACAGAAAGACAAATAAAAGTATCTGCATTAAAACAGACTGATACAGAATCATATTTAGAAGTGTTCATGTCATATGAGATTTATCAGTTCAGTCAGCGTGCTCAGCCTTGTGTGCCATTCCTGTTGATTCCTCTTCTTCCACCGCAGGACAATAATAAAATGACAGCATAAACCTCAGGTGATGGCACATTATGCATGCCATCCAAACAAATCCTTCCCAGTGTAAATTAAACACACCCAGTGCATCCTACCACCCAGATCAGACTCTCTAAATCGACCAGGGTAATAATAACAGCTGAATAAAAGGTAATGGAATAAATCAAGGTGAGCATTTCCATTGCAAGATCTATCCTGGGAGGCAGACAACAAGAACTCACAAACAGAGAGAAGGCTAAAATTTACACCACAGGTCAATATCTACATTCATTCCTTAGTTTTCCAAAAAATAATAAAAGAATTAAATATGAGGGGATTCTTTTTAAATGGGGATTCAAGATTCAAGAAGATTATCTTTGCAGGCCTGGTTGTGGGCATTAGTTGTGTTTTAAATGAACCACATTTAAAATATTAAAAACAATGATTCAGTCATAGCGTGTATCCTAAAAACTAAAAGCCCCAACACTTGTGTGACTTCTACAAGGATGACATCACACAGCTTTAGGTACAATACATTCTAACAGTCTGCTTAAGTCTCATGCCACCCTTGTGTATATTGTCAAATAGCAGACTTAATTTGCATACCGGTAATCTAAGACATGCTTGCAGCCCTATTTAGAATGCACTAAAGGTCGATGTTTGTCATGTTTTAATTAGCCTTCATTAGTAAGCGTAAGCATAATTCTAGCAACAGGAGTGCAAGCTATTCACTTTCCGAGAAATGCGCAAAGTTGGCCAGCCAAAAGCATCTGGGAAAGTTCCTGCGCCTCAACTGTCCACTGACGAGCACCTCTCCCGGCAGGTGACAAATTCACAACATATCAGTCACTGGGGGGTAAAAACAACTCAGGTGCACTGTGGGGGGTTGGAAGGGGCTCTGTGGCACATGGTGCTTCCAGGGGAGTCCAGAACTATTTTGGAGAGTTTAACGGTAAAGGGCGCGATGCCACACAAGGAGCCGGGTCAAATATCCGCTTATGACTGACCTCCTCCCGCTATAATTAAAGTTGCTGGACATAACACAAATTGTTTCTCGCACTTAGAAAAACCTCGATCTGAAAAAATGAAGGAAAAACACAAACTTGATAGCAATGCTTTTATTTAACCCCTTACAGTTTACCACTTGCACTAAATGTGCGACTTTGTGGCATGATTACATCTGGCTTGTTGGCTCGGCAGACAAACTTCTGTCGCCTTAAACTGAAGATGAATAATATATTTTTTTCACCATAATTTAACGCGCATTGTCGGGGAGGTATTCAGCTGCAGAGATGTAATGAATTTAAACTTAGTTCGTCCTTTTGAAGAAAAGAAAAGTGAAAGATTAGATTCTGGTGCGGGTGATTCTTCAACTCATGCTGCATCATCACATATTTAACTGCGCTTACTGCGGGCGCAAACCTGATCTCAGAAAACAAATTAGTTTATAACGACAGAGCATAAATACGAGTTGCTGCAAGTGCTTTCCACCTGTCTTCCTCCCGCTTGCTCTATGCGAGAGACAGGTGCACAAGGCATGTGGACAATCCAAAAGCCGCAAAGCTTCCTGAATGACCCGCACGGGAGCATCGAAGCATCCAAGGACCCCCAAAAACTTCAGGGGCCACCGAGCTGAGCTGAGTGGGGGTCACTGGACATCAGGTACACACTACTGCTGCTGCTGCTGCTGCTTTTTCACATTGCACTGGCTTTTCTTTGAGGTCTGTTTGGCGGCACATTTTCATTCATAAATGACCCCCCCTCCTCCTCCTCTGGTCCCTCTCAAACTAAACACGTCCACCCCCCCCACCCCCTCCCCAAACCACAGCCTATTTGTTCTGTATGACTGAGAATGTAAACCCATTAACCTTACAGAAATAGCCACCACGTGCAGTTCATTCTTCACCATCTGAAGTAAGACGTCCCGACACGTGAGAAAGTCCTGCAGACCAGCTGCAAAACTACAGTAAGAGGAAAGTTACGTGGGCCTGACACCAGTTGAGCGTCACGCAGATAACAGAACGCTTTATGTACCCACGGGATTACAGAGCAGCGCCTGTAGAGGCTTTAGCTGTCTGTGAGAAATATCCAGATGTTCCTAAGGATATTAAGACTTTTAATGACTTTTTCAGTGTTATTCTGACATGAGAAAATAAGTATAAAAACATACCGCAAAAAGGAAATTCTGCTCTTTGACGCGGTAGTTTCTCCCGCACTTTAAAATCTTTTCATTTCCATTAATACAGGTAACGATTAGGATTGACACTCTGCTTCATCTGGAGTGCCTTTGAGTTATTTAAAATAGAAGGAAAAAGGTAGGGAATTGTTTTTTTAAATGTTTAAGTAAGAATTTCCTCTTGTATCAGACTGAGGAAGTGTTTCTCATTTGTTGATAGGTTTCTGTTAAGGTTTTAATTCATTTTGTTATGCTTTATATATTAGCTGTTTGAATCTTATAGAGTGGGTTGTCCTTAAATGTATATTTTTCAATCTAATTTTGGTCCTTTAAATATTATGAAACGTAACATATTGATGTATCGTAGTCAGTATTATTATATTCTCCTAACCTGTAAAACAATTTTGGCTCATAGTGAGCAACAGGATCAGAATACTTTATTAATCAAATGGGGGGCTGCTTTGTTTACAGAGGCTCATTAAGTATAAATTTGAAAGATAGAAAATATGATGATAAAATATTTTAAAAAAAACATGTAAAAAAAAATAAAACGTTTCGGTTAAAGTGCAATACGTACTTAAACACTTGAAAGTTAAACAAGCCTATGTACAGTATATACAAGATATGGCAAGTATTTGTGTGTGAACACCATGGACCACGACACTGATTATGAAAACAACATAAATTACTACATTAGTCAAACGAATAAGCTTTCTGTTACTTCACCCCACACAATAACACGGCTACAGAAACTTTTCTCACAAGTTTCTCCTTTCTAAAATGATGCAAAATAAAGACTGGGGTGCTGTTGCTTCGTGCTCAAACGACAATATACTTTTTATGTATATTTTCCCCATATATGCGAGTAAAAAAAATTAAAATACAATATTCAGTTGCCTTAGCTGGCAGTATTCCGTGTACTAGTAAAACATTCAAGAGTTTGCTGATGGGAAGTCAGCTGCATTCAATTAGCCTTCATCTAATTTAGCTGAAGCCTTAATTGCGCTCAGGGTAGTGCAGTTGTTTGTGCTAAGCTCTGCAGACTTTTGTGGAGAAATACGACCCGCCTCTTAAGAACAATCCAAATTCAAATGAGACTTATCTACGCCAGACTGATCAGACGGATTAAGAGTTATTAAAACCTATAAAGGGCTGAAACCAAAAGATTCAGCAGCCCCAAAGTCCGCTACGTGGCGACTCCAGAGGATTTCCCTGTAAACACAATCAAACCACGGAAATTTTATATAGACATCATCTACATAGTGTGATGTGTAATGAAAACAAACAGTGGGGGAAACTGTATGTTTGAAAGCTATTTTTTTACCTGGACGTCATAGAGATTTTGAGAAACACGTCACAGGATGATTTTACCTTAAATATTTTAAAAACAGCAAACTTGGAATAACACCTATAGCATTCCCAAAATAAATGTTCAGTAAAACAAAGCAAATAACTGAGCAGGCAGTTTCCTATATTACTAAAACTATTTCCGAATCCTGGTGCAAGATGGCACAAAAAGCTGGGTATGTTTCTCATCCAAATTTCCTTTTTCTTTGAGATCTGTCCTGTTATATCCGAATCTCTATCAGGACTGAGTCTGGAAAATTCCAGCTAAACAATAAAGGAATGGATACAAGTGTGAAGTCCCTCATCGTAACCTGAAATACTATATTCCAATGATTAATATTTATAAGCTGCTTGACTTTTTGTGTTGCCAACTGCCTGCAATTCGGCCAGCTTCTAATCTGGTCTAATTCGGCTGCCATGCTCTTGGCCCATAATACAAACACGGGGCAGTGAGTTTCTAGGCCCGCAAAACCACAACAACAACAACAACAACACCACAAAATCATACAGAATCAGCAAATAGAAGAAAGGTGCTTTTAGGTTGTGAAAGGCACAGGAAGCAGGAGGATTTGGTTCGACCCCTGCAATGGTGACAGAGCTGGTATTAGAGACCCCCATTCATCTGGAGGGAGGGGTGGTGTGATGGAGTATGTGTGTGTGGGGGGGGTGCATCTGCAGAGGACCCACCGCCCTCTGATCTGTGAGCTGGCACACATCACGGCGTCCATTCACAAATCCTCCTTCTGCGCGTCACCTTTTGTAGTACTCCATAGTACTGAGCGCTGGTGACGTATAAGACAATCCTACCCAGAAAAATACTGAGGAAAAAAATAGGTTATAGGAACTCAAGGACAGGGCACATGCGCACAATGCATGCGATTGATTAGAGTAGAAGGAGGGGTATATGTGAGTGTGTATGTACGTATGTATGTGTGCTTGTGAGGTAGAGGGTATGGAGCTATAAGTGAATATGAAATACACCTGGTTACCACACACACACACACACACACACACACACACACACACACATACATACATACATATAGAAAGAGAGATAGATAAAGAGATGATGCATGCAAAATATCCCAAATGTGCATTTACAAACACGAAATATTAACCCTTTCCATCAAATGAGGGGATGCTTCGATGGTTTTCGAGACAAACACAAGAACAGAGAAGAAAACGGAAGCATTCACGTATTTAGTAGAACCTGACAGACATGACAAGTACGATAATCAGTGTTCCCTGCTTCCATGAACAAGAATAGAATATAATAAGAAATACCTATTTTATAGGCTATGTTTTAGCCATAAGGCGGCACTCTCGACGGACACTTTAAGAAAAATGAACCAGCTGAACGAACAGTAGATTGAGCCCATATTAGAAAAAATTACTAACAGCGAGAGCAAGAATTTTTAAATCTTCATATTTTTGATTAGAGATTTGACAGGCTTTGCTGGCGGCTATTTGGAGGTTACCTGACAGGATGTTTTAGAGCAAATGGCAGCAAATAAAGCCCAGGAAATTAAAAAAAAACTGCATGTGTGTTCAACATGTGAACTGATTTCATTTTTACCAGCTTCCCCTGGCTACATGGCTGTTGCTGTTGGACTACTGGACCATGTTTTTGTCAAAATCTGAAAAGTAATCTGAAAGAAAAACTATAGCTACACGCTTCACATACGTGAAGTATAGCCTGCGCAGTAATAACTGCGCTGTAAGATTATATATTTAGATATACGGGATGATAGCACAAGCAAAAACAAAGTTTGTCATTGTTTACTGATTTGCCCATTTCATTACGCCTGGAAAGCTTGGGCCCTGGTTTGGTGAGGCAGGGAGGAAATTAGCTACCATCCTTAAATCTTTCATTTAAAATATCATTTTACAGCTTAGTAACCAAGTGAACAATATGTATCCTGAAGAATATGCGAGGCTTCACTAAAAGCGACCAAACAGCCGAAATAGAGAAAGCCATAGACCAATATTTTTGGTTGGCTGTTTTGGCATATCAGCATGCCAAAACATCCAAACATGAATAAAATACATTGCTGATAAAAACGTAGCTTTATATACGTCAATTAACGCCTGCCTACATTTAAAGTATTAATAATAATATTGGAATGATAATAATTGAATGGCACAATTCAATTTTAACCCTTAATAAACCAGGACAAACTGTCCTACAAAATATTATTTTTTGCCAAAACCAGAAAAGTCAAGCAGAAAGATATACTAGGCAAGCAAAGCAATAATAGATTATTCAGAACTAAAACAGGACACGATCCTTTTCTTTTCATCAGGGTTAGTCAAAACAAGCCACTCCACATAGACAATAGTGAATCAAACCTCCACAATTGTCGGGATTATGGGGTTTGTGCAGCAAAAAATAAGCATATGGTCTAGATTTGAGTCCAAAAACTGCTTGAGGATGAGATGACTTGCTTACGCTGCTGAGAAGCAGCACTGACAGATTTTTTTTTTTCCCAAAGAATCATAATTCCCAATCCGACTTTCAAACAGGTCTCGCTCTTTGTTTAAAAACGTTTTTACAATATGTGCCAGTCATATTAACAGAAGCTCGTTCGCTTTAAAGATAAAATAATATTCCAGGACGCAGATTCGTTAAAAATAAAAAATCTGCAGCTCTAGCAGTGCACAAAGGCCCCTATTATAATTCAGAGTCTGGAATGGTGTCATTTCCTCCAGACATAACTGTTTTGCTGTGAGGTTAGAGGCCAAGCCCAGGCGGTAGCGGCCTGTCTGCGGATCCATTGTCTGCTGCTTATTTAGCGCTCAACATTAATCTGCGCTTCCCCTCACAAGTGAGAAACAATCGCAGCGTGAGAGTGGCCTGTCTAATTACATCTTTCACTCCCAACTTTCACTGTTTGCGTTGAGCTCTTTGTGACCAGGGAGATGTTAGACAGCAGCAGAGGGTGTTGCTCAGGTGTGGGAGAAAAAACACACACGCATTAAACAACATTATCACAAAGCGAGATTTCCATTTTAAATCAAAAGCATGTGACGCTGAACTTGGTAAATCTCTGTGAACGTGAGTTGTGAATCACATCCTGTTGACTCCATGGAAATATATAGCAGCACCACTTCACGGCCATTGCTTTGAGAAATAAAAAAAAAAGGAGATGCACAAAGCATGCATTTAACAAGTGAAAAATCAAGAAAATGATGTCTCCCGCAGGACACAACCTGGCTTAGACAAACCAGCTTAAACTGCGGGCTTTGGTGTGCCACAACTGCAAATTAAAAACAGCTTTGGACGCTGCCTTGAAGCCAAGCGTCACATTTTCGCAGAAACCAAAGCGTGTGCACAGTTCAGACAAAACAACATATTCATCATGGCAAAAAGACCCGCTTGTAATATCCAAATAATTGCCTAATAAGAAGAAATGGGTTATGCATCCTGGATTAATTTAAAGAATCTAAGACGGTCTAAACTAGTGGATAAGACAAAACATCTTTCTAACGATAAAAAAAAAACAAGGCAGCTGAATTGTTCAAAGACTCCTCACTCAGTTTCAGCCTGGCTGCTCCTCAGGTCAGCCCCGGATTCAACCCTCTTTACGCGCCTCTCCGGTTCAAAAGCCACTGGAGAGCCGGCTGAGCCGCCCCGCGCAAAGCCGGTGGCGTCCTGGGAAGTGAAATGCAAACTTTAAGCTCTGGTCAGCAAAGTTACTGAAAGTTTTGTCTTTGGCGCGACTCTGTATCCCGAGCACTGCGCACAAAACAGTTTGTTTGCATCACTGATTTCTTTTAAAGGGATATGGACCCAGTTCCTGCTCGACCGCAGCGTCACGACAGGCGAAGATGAGAACATCAAAAGAAAAAATACTGAACACACATCCCCTGCGCGTTTGAAAGAAGACAGGGAAGACTCTTTGACTGTCACGTTTTAGTTTTGATGCAATTTGTTGCCAGTTGT
>VUQH01034071.1:18880-29935 GCA_015106775.1 Etroplus canarensis
ACTGCATTAAAAAAAAAAAAAAAAAAAAGAAAACGCAAATACGTCACTTTTGGGTCAAAATATGAGCATGTAGACGCCCAGATCAAAGGGTAAGCGCGTTTAACCTTGGCCAGGGCGAGTTGATTTTTGGTCCAGCTGACCTTAGGGGTGCCATAACAACGTTTAATACACAGAACTCACCTTACATACACTCAACAAGTAGTTATTTTTATTGCTGTTGCATTTTACATGGCATTTTAAAACATGCGTGAGAGATTTTCACACCACGCATCCCCACACAGGTCCACACTGGACCAGTCACCCTGTGCTGGTAGAATTCAGTCCCGTGTGCCTCCATATGAGAAGATTACTAGTTGTGCCTGTGTTGAAATGAAACGCTATTTAATGGCGGACATGCGCAAAAGTGTGGAAAACTAAACTTCTAGTTGCAAAGATGTTATTAAAATATCCCGTTATTGGGAATCCCTGCCTGCCCTCTGCGAGGAAGGAACCCCGGGGGTCCCCGCAGCTCAATTTGACAACCGACGCTCCTATTGTTTTAATATACATGGAGAAGTTGACGTGCATGGTGCTTTTTTATTTTCAATTCAAAACAAAAAAAAACTGCCAAATTCGAATACAATAAGTCACAGCTTCCTAAACACTGATGAAATATTGTGAGTATGTGGGCGCATGCCTTGGATTTAAATGAGGCAGCTTCTCCGTTAGTCCAGCACTCTTTCTCTTTACTAAGGCGAGGATGGGCGTTTGTAGACTGCTCCGGAGTCTGCGTCACATGGCTTGGTTTCTGCCTTTCTATTGGCCCAAGGCACGTGTCTGGGAGGACGGTGGGAAAACGTCACTCGGGGGGCTCGTATTGAAAATAAGAACAAAACTCCAGAGTGAGAGTATTAGAGCATCAGTTTAGGAGCCTCTTTATTTACCCTTAGTTTAGTTTAGGTGTAGGCATTACCGAGCACGCTGATTTTTTTTTGGATAACACTAAAATTGGATGGTGCGCAAATGGCAAATGTTGTAGCTGTGCGAGATCAGTTGTAACCCGAGATTGAGGGGATATATGTGAGAAAGTATGCTTTTCTCAGAGGACACAGTCGCAAGGCTTTGCATGGTGTCCGCACTCACTAGTGTTTGAGTTTTATTTTTTTTTTAATTTATTTTACTTGTGCAGTTCTTGCAGTCCAATTCCAGCCTGAGTTCTTTGCGTATTTTTACTGCAACGGAGAGAGCGATAAAGGGGTTAAACCAGAGTAAAGCGGGGAAAGTGAATCAGTATGGAAGAAAATGATCACGGCAACAGAGATGCGGCGGAGCGGCAGGAGTCGGCGGATGAATCGAACAGAGCCATCCTTCCGCTTTTACAGGCGCCGGGGAACCTGCAGATCCCCCACCGGGTCACCAATTTTTTCATCGATAACATCCTGCGGCCGGATTTCGGACGGAGAAAGGACGGGAGCGCAAACCGCGAGGAGGGTAGCCTTGCGTCTCGGGAGAGCCACAACAGCCCCACCGCCCCTCAGACCGAGCCGGTGGGGAGCACCGTGCCAGCAGAGGGGACCTCCACTCCGCACACAGTTACCGGGACCAAGAAGCCCGCTATAGCCGCCGAGGAGCCCCTGAAACCCCGCGGGGAGAATGGAGACCAGTGCCTAAGCTCAGACTCTGACAGTTCCCAAGCCAGCTCAAACCCATCCCTGTCTCAGCCCATGCTGTGGCCAGCTTGGGTCTACTGCACCAGATACTCGGACAGGCCTTCTTCAGGTCGGTGTGCATGCGTTTTTACTATACCGTATTCTCGGTAACCTGAAATACCCCGTAACACTGACCTCGAATGCCTTGACCGACTTCTTGAGAGCAGAACAGCGAACCGTACTGTGCAGCGCAGACTGAGATTTTAAAAAAATAAAAATATAGCAAAAATAATGCAACGCAAGAATAAAATCTATAGGTGAGCAGCATTAACAAGGTGTAGAAAAACACCGACGTTTTTTTTAAAAAAGCTGTTTGACTAGGAGAAAATTTAAATGCAAACAAAAGGGAGGGGATGATCCATTTCCCCGAGAAAAACTTACTAAAACCTTTAGATTTTAGGAATTTAAAACCCATAAAACAGCATTTTTTTTTGGGTCGCACACACATTTCTCCTGCATTAAAAGCTCACATTCATGCAGTCTTCAATTTCCTAGGGTTATGAATATGATAATACCGGGGTCCTACTTGTGTCAAAAAAATAAGCGGCCGCATGTTTTCCAGATAAATTTTCTGCAAATTAATATTTAGCGCACTTTCTGTAAGTTGTGTTTGGGGTAAATTAAATATGCATATGTTTTCAAACTGATGGCTGCAATAGCACATGTAGGCTACACGCTGGTCAGTAGTGAGAATGTTGGTATTTTTCTAATCCTTATTTATAACCACACATAGGATGTCGCTTTTCATCTTGCAGCAAGATTAATATGTAGTGTATTTTTCCAAGTGTCTGGCAAAAGTGGAGTACAACTTGTTCTCATGCATTATGTAACGCTATATGGAGTGGCGTAGGCGACTACTACCGAGTTGTAGAGCTGCAGTTTATATAAGGGCATCCACATACACGCTGATTCATGAAGGTTCGACTCGTTTTATGTAGTTTCATTAATGTTTACCGCTTTGTTCTGAGGAGGCGACCAAACGCAGGCAGCCAATAGGTCCACAAACAGGCCTTCATCCAGATGGAAAATTAATGTGGATCTAATGTGTGCTGCTCTGATTCTGTTCACGTTTGTCCATTGAAGAGCTTTTCAAGTGGCCTACAAAAACTAAAATGCAAAGTAGCTGCACTGAAATTGATCCTGTTTCTCAGCGAACCTGCTAAACAGTGGCTGAGTTTTGTCAGCAATGTTTTATGTTGATGCTTTCACATTGCCATGAAGTTTGTGTATCCATACGTAGTATGTGTAGGCGAGGAAGAGGGATAGAAACAGGGGGGAAGGGGAGGTTTTGTTTCTGCTTTGTCAACATTTTACAGACATCCCTCCTCAGTTTTTATAAGTTTCATAAAAATGCTTTATGGATTAACACCTGCTTTGTGATTTAACACACACTGTAACCAGAATGGTAATATAAACAGCTATTTATTTACATTGCATACTTATTTATGTGGGGGGTTAAATAAGTTTTATAAAATCTAAGTTCTTATAAAATATGTTTCAGATGCATTTGAAGGCACTACTGTAAATAAAAACTAGCAGAATAGTTTAATATGCACATGTTGATCAAGTATTTTAATAAAAAAATAAGAAAAAGGGACTGTACTATGTTTTTTAACTTTATAAAGCTACAGCTCTGACCATGGGTAGTGTAAAAGTTCAAGTGTATTTTTTTCTTTTGCTTTTGTCATTATTGTGTTTTGATGCTGACAAATCCATGCATGTGTATCTGTGAATCCCACCTCCCCATACCACAGGGCCAAGATCTCGCAAACCAAAGAAGAAATCAACCAGCAAAGAGGACAAGCGACCACGGACGGCCTTCACAGCAGAACAGCTGCAAAGACTAAAATCAGAGTTTCAGACAAATCGGTATCTGACGGAGCAGAGGCGACAGAACCTGGCGCAGGAACTGGGCCTGAACGAATCCCAGATCAAAATCTGGTTTCAGAACAAGAGGGCCAAAATCAAGAAGGCTAGCGGCACTAAAAACAGTCTGGCCTTGCACCTGATGGCACAGGGACTGTACAATCACTCCACCGTCACGTCAAAAGACGAAAAATCAGACAGCGATTGATTTCCAGAGAAGTAACAGCAGCCTCCTGACGAAAAAGAACCTATAGTAATCCTATTATAGATTTTTATAGATCTATCACAGAAAAAACTCTACTTACAGGAATATTTAATGATGCCACAGCAGATAAAATACTACAAAGTACTATTACTATCACTATTACTCAATGCTTACTCAGTAGCCTACACATGTACATTGTGTCCAGGGTACCATAAGAAATACAGTACTACAAAAAGGAAGATCACTACTCCTACTACTATGAGTCCCTAGAGGAATTTTAATGATACCATAGGTCTCTGTATGTTCCTATGGGAATATTATAGTGCTTTTTCGTTATATGGGAGGTTTAGACAAGCCTACAATGCAATAATTTCATCGAATAAAGGGCCAGTGTATAGAGTATACCAGCATAAATTGTTTGAAAAAAATAAAGAGAGATATTTCTGCAATATCACGTCTACAAAAGATGTTGTATAAAGGTATGTTTTCATTGTTTGTTGTTCCCGCCCCCCCCAGGAGGTACAAATGCTTACAACCTTCATTTTTATATACCGTAGGATTACTGCTATCCATGATTGTCATCGTTTCACATTTAACTAACTGGCACTTGACGTATCGATTTGTCAGTGACGTGAGCAAACTTAAGTCCAAAGAATATTTTTCTGCTGCATCCAGGCTACTGTGAATTTAAATAAATGCTAACGCGGTTTTTCTTCCATGCTTGTTGGTTTTTGGGCTGTGTTTGATGTAAAATAGGCAGAGGAAGGTGTTGCGTGTCAGTTGCAGAACTAATTGGGCAGACTATGAATTTTGATACTTTTTTAAAAAAAATCACAGTTTGTTATAAAGTGACTGAGAGAGGTAGGGATTTTTTTTTTTCTAACACGCCTCTTTACTAAACTGCTAATTTAGGCCTTGCTGATGTTTGTGGTCATCTCATAGCCTTTAAACAAATGTTATGTGCGTACTCCATTTGTTACACCAATGCATCAGTGCAGCTATTATAGTTTTAAATAGCAATATAAATCATTTTTGTAGCTAAATGAAGGCTATAATGCTGCCTATTAAGTCACAGAAACAACTCTGTAGCATAAAGACAATGATGACACCCATTTTTACGCACTCTCATGAGTATAGACTATAAATGCAGGTTATTGGATGTTCTTGTTAAATCTTTCTCTATATACATTTTTATTACATATCCATATATCATAAAAGAAGGCAAATCTGTCAGTGACTGTATTACGAATGTTGGAAATCTCTTATCATTGTTGAAAGGACTTCATATGTGTATTTATATAGAATATATTGAGAAAAAAATCTATCCAATGACCAGTGTTGCTTTAGAGTAGATATCTGAGGTGTTTACACTGCTTGTTTATCTTGCAATAACTTCTGTTTTCTTTTTTGTGAATGAAAAATTGTTTATGGGGCCTTTGCATGAAAGCTGCAATTTGTTGTTACTTGGGCAAATAACTGTGTTTATAAACTTTGGTCTTTATCGACGAAAGTATGATCGAGCTAAGTTTCAGACTGTATCCATACCAAATTGTGGATTATTTGCCTTTCAAAGTGTTTTTGTTGTGTATCTGCAAAAAGTGTGTGTGAATTAAAATCCAAACAGAAACACACTTTGCCTTAAAGTTCAAGTGTGAACTTTTTATGAAACAGAACTGTGCCGAATCAGAGAAGCAGTATTACTTCAAATGCAGACTACTCAAGTTTAATGCCTTTATGAAAAACTGCTGGTACGACATTATGAATTTACTCATCAGCGTATATCTATCTATATATGAACATGTTTAAATAAAATTACAACACAGAGTTGTAGAATACAATGCTATTTTTTATTTTATGTTGGAAGTATTCTTTGGTATAAATGTACATAATTTGTATCATGTATTAATTGTGTAATTAACTGCCTCCTGAAAACTGCAAAAGAAGAGTAAATAAACCTTGAAGATTATACAAAAACATGTTTCTGAACTTTATATGTGAACCAAAGGGTTTGTATGATGCTCCAAAACCTATATGCATTAACTGAGGTCTGGTTAAAAACTGTAAATTTGATCTTGTGCATACATCATAACTTTAGTAAAAACAAACACACTACAAGCTAAAAACTCTCTAGAAAAAAATAACATGATTTTTGCCATATGTAAAATAGTCAGACATTATTTTCCATAACATAGCAATCCTTTACATGCAAACACACACTTATATTCAGCTTCACTGAAAATCAAAATCATGGGGTTTGAGATTAAAATATTTGCAAAATATTAAACATTATGCAAGGGAAAGCCTTGGACAATTCCCAGGCATGTTTCTTCAACAATACCTTATCTGCATTTCCATACTTGCACCACTAGTCTTTGAACGCCATGTCTAACGGCCAGTGACTAGCATTAGAGCAAACAGGGCTGCACCCAGCACTGTCTTCGAGATGGTCAGTCTTCCTCGTTGCTTCTGAAAAGAGCCTGTGCTTCTATCACAAGGCAGAAACGGGAGTCGAAAGGAAAGAGTGAGAGAATGAGAAAGAGTAAGGGGAGGGAGGGGAGAGAGAGAGAGAGAGAGAGAGAGAGAGCAATGAAGGTCAAAGCCTGTCATGGCTGCAGGTGGCTGGTTTCCCCCTCCCGCCCCTCAGTAACCCATTCTCCACACACAGCTTTCTCACTCACGAACTCATACTCGGCCTCTCTCTCTCTCTTTCTCTCTCTCTCTCTCACACACACACGCGCACACACAAATATCACTTGGTTTTATTTTATTCTTGCCTGTCACACACACACACACACACACACACACACACACACACACACACACACAAACACTCAGTTTTATTTCTGCGGTGATCAGAACCATATTTCCTTCTTGGTTTCAGGCCAACTGAATGAATCACTGAGGCCCCCAGAACTGCACCGTATAGCGTCTGGGTGGGATTATAAGACCCCCTTCCAGTGTTGGACCTCCTCCAATGAACCTCAATAAACACACACACACACACACACTCATATCTTTCCTTTCTTTTCGTCTCCATTAGAGCTTTAACAGGACTTCAGAGTCTTTGTCTTTTCAGAATCGGTCGGTAGATCAAAGCCCCCCCCCAGCCACCACATACGCTCACACCCTCCCCGAGCCTCGACCCTGCCTCCTCCCTGATCTGTAGCGAGGGTAATAACTCCTCTTCTTTCATATTTTCTTGAGGCTTTGGCGATCATAAAGCAGTCTAAACTGTTTAGTCTCGGCGGCGGGTCCTCGTCTGACTTATGGACCGCGGTGCCTGGCGCAACCAGGACCCGTCACATCTCAGTGCAGCGGCGCATGCAAGCTTCACGACTTGGTTCTGTGGCTCCCCTGCGCCGCTCCCTGTGGCGTGGAAAGCGGCCGCGTGAGCCGAGTAGAAGCTGGTGGTTTAATGTATTGAACGAATGTTTTAATTAGTAGGTGAGTGAGTGGGAGGACTAATGGATACATGAATGGATGAATGGTTAGAGCTGGTTTGTGTTAGGAATAATGGAATGATTGGCCTATTAATTATAAATGGGTGGCTGCAGGGTCAAGGGACTGGTGCGAATTTAAACAGACGATTCACTCCAAAATCAAATTTGAATGTTTTTCTGGCCTGTAGTGCTGATTACCCATCTGGTTTGTTTCAGCATGAATTGCACGCTTTTGGAGATAACAGCTGCAGAGACGTCTGCCTTCTCTTCGGTATAAAATATACATTTGAACAACTCTGCGTGTTTCTTTGCATAAATCATTATCCGGTTACTCAGAAATGTCCGCAGACCTCGTGCAGTTTCATGTAGGAAACATGCAGCTCAAAATTCCAGCTCAGCTGAGCATAATCAGTGCTTCCACAGGAGGTCAGAGGTCAGTATCAACCAGGAGCTGCTGATCATCATCAGTGTGAGCTCCTCTATAAAAGCAGAAGTTTTGGTAGTCTGGCCAAAGCGTAAGACTTCTGGAACAATGTCCTTTGGACAGACCAGAACAACGGTGGTGGAGGGATGAGGATTTGGGCTTGTTTTGCAGCCACAGGACCTGGGCACCTTGCGGTTATTGAGTCCACCACGGACTCCTCTGTAGGGTAGAGTGTGGGGACATCTGTCCCACAGCTAAAGCTTGGTTCGAACTGGCTCATGGAACAGGACAGTGACCCCAAGCACAGCAGCGATTCTCCAGCAGAATGGCTGAAAAAGAAAAGAATCAAGGTGCTTGCAGTGGCCCAGTCAAATTCCAGACCTCAACCCCACTGAAATGCTGTGGTGGGACTTTAAGAGAGCTGAGCATAGATTAATGAACTGAAGCAACGCTGTGAAGAAGAGTGGGACAGAATTCCTCCACAACCACGTGGGAGACTGATAGTCATACAGAAAACCGTTGCTGCAACTTATTGCTGCTGAGGGTCTACAAGCTGCTGGATCATGAGTGGACTGTAGATGTTCTGCATATTGATAAATTTGGCAGGCGTAGTTTGGTAGAACATAGTTTGAGAGGCTTTTTGGCACCTTGGTAAATGTGCACCAATCTGACAATGCATCAAATATTGGTCTGATTCTGGTCCAAGTCAGGAAACCAGATAAATTTTTATCAATGTGAAAACCTCCACAGTCATGACCTGGTTACTCCCCAAACCTTCTGAGAGCAGTTTCATGTAGGAACTATTTTTTCTTGACCAAACTACATCAGCCAACCGTATCACTGTGCAGGAGGACATGTCAGAGGATGTAAGCGTGGCGTTCACCCCATCAGCTGAGCTAATGTTTGTGGATTTTTTGGGGGGAATGGGGGAATCACTGGCACAATATTTTATTTGAAGATATTTTTTTTTTTGCACTCAGAGCCGTTTGGTCCCATTATATTCCAGAGAAGGCAGATGTCTCTACAGCAGATATCTCCAAACCCGGGGATCAAGATGGATCAGCAGCACCGCAGACCAACTCTCCCGCCTTTAAAAAGGGTTAGGGTACACTGATCGCACATGTCTCTGTTCTCTTGTCATCTTTCAGAACCCCAGCGGAGACCCAGCAGTGAGCAGCACTGTCAACCCGCTGACCACCAAGAGGTCAAAGGTTAAGACTGAAGCCGAGGGTCCACTGCCCATTTCGCCATCCTCTCAGGTGAGAGCGTGAAACTCTAACATGAGCTCTCGGCTCTGCAGTGTGGGGCAGTCGCCCTGCCTTTAACTGAAGGTGCTAATGAGGCCCTGATTGAGTTTAAATAATCAATAAAAAATGCAGCTTTAATCAGTGACAAGAGGAGTTTTTTATAACTCTGTGTGATTAGGAACGCGATAAGATAAGAGCGATGCAAAACAGTCCAGACTGCCTGGACTTGTTCTTCCCTCGACTCCTGTGTCTCACACCTGAAGCACTGCACACTTTGTCTCCAGGACCACGGCGGGGGGATCCTGGATCTGAGTGAAGATCTGGATAAAGACGAGTGCAAGCAGGAGCCCGAGGCCGTATATGAGACCAACTGCCACTGGGAGGGCTGCTCCAAGGAGTACGACACCCAGGACCAGCTCGTCCACGTGAGTGCAACGCTTGGTGCGAGCGTGGCTCACTGAGCCGATTAGTTTTTTTGACTTCTGGTGTTTCAAAAAGGAGCGGACATTAATCAAACCCTGGTTGGGCCGCCGGTGACCTGGTGGAGGTTAGGAGGTTGGTCACGAACACCTACAGTAGCAGGGAGAGTGCAGAAACCCACAGTGTTAGCTTGCATTTGTGGTGTGGGCAGGTGAGGCGCACGCTTCCTTACATTAACAAATGAACATCAACTTTGTGACTTGTCCTGCTCTGTAGCCTCAGCGAGATTGAACCTGGTCTCCGCCTGCTGCAGGTTCTGGTTAGCGTTCCCGTCTAGCTCACAGCAGAACAAGAACTCCAGAGGTGGAGTCGGGGTCCGTCCCACCATGGGACGTCAAGGTTTCTCACAGGACTGCAGACCAGCAGCATCACGTGCTTTCTTCATAGTGATGTTAGCTTTCCAACGGTGCCATCAGAGCAGCTTCATGTTGGGAAGAAGTGAAAAGTTCAGACGCCTCCTCCGCTCCTCATTAAATCCATCATGCCGACGGAGTCTGCTCAGAGAGCCGACCGGCGACCGATCCCTTCCTGTTGGATCGACACGCGCGACATTAATGAGCCCGTCTGCTCCGGCCAAACCCGAGCCCCGCAGCTGTGCCCACCCCTCCGCAAGCCCTGCGACCCCCTAACCCTTAACCTCTCGCTCCCAGCAACACCCCCCAACCCCTGCAGCCCAGAGGGCCGGCCATAAATCCATCGTCATGCCAGCGACTCTGCGGTTACGCTGCCCCCCCTTTTACCAGGCCAACTTCTTTTCCTCTTCCACTTTGTGACTGGCAGTGGGTCCCCTCAGAGCAGCAGGAGGAGGGTCACGTGTCAGGTCCAAAGACCTGCAGACCACTGGGAGGAGGTGGACTGCTACGAGGCAGGACCAGAGTTACCTTTAAGAACTTTGGGCACAAACTCTGTGAGAGCTTTGCAGCTTTAGTGAGTGAACCAGCAGAGGTCTTCACAGCACATCAGATGTTCTAAGGTCCTGCTTTCTGTAAAATAGGCAGGTGTGCTTTGTGACGGCACCTCCCTGAGTGCCTCTGGGGTTCCACACAAGCTCCAAACACCATCAGCAGAAATAACAAGCTAACCCACACACACCTGTGGGTTCTCTGTGGTTCCTGTTTGACCCAAGTGAATCTGGTTTCAAGAGTCTCCAAATTAAGGATTCACAGCAGCGTGTAACCTGAAAATAGAGACCTCTGCTCGGGCCACACACTTCCCCACTCCTCCTCCTTCTCCTTCCTCCCAGAATAGATCTCAGCAGAATTGCTAACCGCAGAGCTTTTTTCACTGGTGAAGAAGTGGCCACATAAGTGGAGCGTTGTGGGCTTGGATGTCCTCAGGAAATGAGGTGGTTCCTCTGGGTGTGTGGATATTTGCGTGCGGTGGAGGGGATGAGTGTTTGTTCAGAGAAATTGTGTTAGACTGGAGAAGCTGTGAGGTGAAACCTGTTGACGACAGACTTTAGAGTTACGGTGAAGGTGCTCTGGGTCGTATGCCGTTCTCCTGCATCTGCGACCGCTGTGGGACTCCAGCATCCCATCGTTTGCTTTGTCCTCGTATCTTAGATCATCCAGACTGAACACAGGCTAATTTATCTCAAAGCTTTCTAATGTATATGTTAAGTGCATCACACAGGGAGCTGTGTGTGGGTCATTCTACAAATGGATGTTAGGCTCCAAAAATTTTATTTTATAAAGTTCTGTTACAT
>VUQH01034074.1:0-81884 GCA_015106775.1 Etroplus canarensis
CGGAACAACTCTGTGACCGTTCTTGACTGGCCCTGCCAGAGCCCTGACCTAAACCCAATTGAGCATCTCTGGCGAGACCTGAAAATGGCTGTCCACCAACGTTCACCATCCAACCTGACAGAACTGGAGAGGATCTGCAAGGAAGAATGGCAGAGGATCCCCAAATCCAGGTGTGAAAAACTTGTTGCATCATTCCCAAGAAGACTCATGGCTGTACTAGCTCAAAAGGGTGCTTCTACTCAATACTGAGCACAGGGTCTGAATACTTATGACCATGTGATATTTCAGTTTTTCTTTTTTAATGAATTTGCAAAAATTTCTACATTTCTGTTTTTTTTCTGTCAAGGTGGGGTGCTGAGTGTACATTAATGAGAAACAAAATGAACTTTTTTGATTTTGGCAAATGGCTGCAATGACACAAAGAGTGAAAAATTTAAAGGGGTCTGAATACTTTCCATACCCACTGTATCTACTGATTCCACAAAATATATTCATGAATATGTTTTGTATTTTAGGTATGGAAATTCAAATCTCTACTGTACAACAGTTTGTAACAACATAGATTTCTTTTTTCATTTCTTTCAGTTACACAGTAAGGGTCTAGTTTTTAGCGCTCTTTTTAAACAAATTACATTCAAATGCATTTCATGCTGTCTTAGCCGTTGCTTTTCTGTGTGTTTTAATATATTTAAATATGTTCTTAGATGAGTCCAGTTCCTAAATACATTATTATATGATAGGTGCTTTCTTTTTGAAGTGAAGTGGTTTCTCCATGAGGAGTAAATACATTCCTCAGCTGGCTTGTCCTGGATTGATCTGTGCTGACTCAGAAGAAAGATTGCATACCTACCAAACATCTAATAGACATTGCCCTGGGGGTTACTGCTGTGCACGTACAGTCGGCTTTGTGTGGAGAACAATGTTTACAGTTCAGCCCAGTCCTTGGGGTAGAAACACAGACACTCATTTGTACTGGGTTTCTACAGACTTTAGTATACTACTGTCAGCAAGACAGAAACATTAATCTTACAAGAGGTGCAGGTGATAAATACCATCTTTTACATCCTGAGACAAAACATTGTTCATTGTTCTACTGTTTTAGTGTTAATAAACTAGGAAAACTTGTACAATGCCAAACACTGTGACAACATCCTTTATTATCATCATGAATCTAGGCACTTGTAGGGTATCCCCATCTGATGTGAATTTGATATTCTGATATAAATAAAATGTAAAGCCATAAACTATGGTACAGTTGTGTGATTATCCTAAGACAATGCAGCCAGTGAACTCTGGGAGCTGGCCTGTCTGCCTTTGCTCCAGGCTGTATTATGACTGGTTCAAGTCAGCGTCCTGCTCATACATCTTTCTAAAATTATACACCACAAGGAAGAAAAGCGGCCACTTCTAAACAATGTCAAAAATTCAGATTTAGACCTCCCTACGCCTCCCCCCACTTTTTTTTATCTTGTTATTGTGTTACACAGGGACTGAAAGACGAGTCACAGCATTATGAAATCATGTGAGGAGGGCAATTATCCATCACAAAAGCCCCACAAAAAAAAAATAACCCACCGGCTGGAGAAGACAACAGAGCCTTTTGTTTGCCCCATTGTCAGTGACACAGTGCCGAACTCCTCCTCATAATGGCTTGTTTCTCCCGAGTGCTGTCTGCCTTTATCAGGCACACTTTGTTCTCCTCATCAAGTAAACTGAATTTGTGAGAGACATAATCGACAGCTCATCTGTAAGCTCATTCAGGTTGTGATTGGTTGTTGTCACCCCCAGATTTGAGTCATGGCCAGCACAGAGTTAATTTATTCTTCCTAGCGAGCGCAATGAATGACACACAGTCATTTCTGTTATTGACATTTGCCTGGAGTGACGACATCATGTGACTGGAGGCGTCATGTGACTCTCGGCCTTGTAATGTACAGTTGTATCATCAGGGCATTGTAATTATAATGCTGACTTAGCAGTTCTGCCGCTTGAACTCTGTTGACCTCGACCTTAGCAGCTATAGTAAAATCTCTCAGCTGTTGACAACTGACCACACAATGACAGGGTTTCCAGTGGCCACCACTATATTGTACCAGCCTCAGTGGACATGAACTGTAGCGAAACTCTGACAAGAGTAGAAACAGGAACATCACCAAGGGCCTCAGTCATAGTTTTTGGTATGAAGAAGCCACTGTAAATTTCAGTTCAGGCCTCAGCAGCGGGACCTGTCCTCACCTTTAACACAGCATGGCATATATAAACCAGACAGCAGGACTTGTGGAAGACCAGTATGCTTTTCATACAGAAAGCACCATGAAGTTTCACAGAGTTGGAGAAATAGCGGGAGAGCAGGATGCATGCCAAAGTAAGGAAGATATATATAAGTCCAACTTCATCTACTTAGCACACAAATTAAACCAACTTGTCAGTGAACATTTAGAAATCATCGCTTGGGTCTCAGCGGGCCTCACTGTTTGAACTGCAGTGTAGGTAGGCACTGTTTATCCTGGACTGGCCCTTGATTAAAATGAGGAATGGAAGAAGGGGAAAAAAAAGAAATAGCTCAGTCTCTCGTGGTCAGCCACAGCCTCCTCATCGCGGCCTCCACCAATGATCTGACTTTCCCCTTTTTGCAATTTTATGTAATCACAACTCCATGAGCTATTTTTAATGTGTGTTTAGGTTGTGCATGCGCCATTCGATATTAAACATTTCCCCTTATTACTTAAAGGCCGACTTTATTTTCCCTCAAAGCTGTGACTCCAAAAACAGCTGTCCAGACACCACAAGAAAGACCCTTAAGTCACTGGAAGCTGTAGATACCACCGCTGGACTCCAGAAGAAAAATATCTACTTTTCATTAAGCTTATACCATACCATACTTCACCAAACAATTCACATAGAACATCAACATCCTCTTGGCAAAGCGCAGGAGAGATTAAGTTTTGCACTTGCATGAGTTTTGGATCACGTTGAAGTAAACCTCTCTGTGGCTCTTGCTTTATTCTATGGCTTCAGGTCACCTTTCTGCCTCAGCAGCCACCTAAGGAGATATTTACATTCACACCAGTGGTGTAGTGGCCAACAGAAGCTGATTGCAAGTGGTGTTTGTTTCCAGTGAAAGCACGTTAATTCAAGCTCGGCCGCAGTGTAAACTACCTTGGCGTTTTACAGATGTCGCCTGTTAAAGTGAATCACTGTACCTGCCTGTTTGCCCGACCGGGCCGTTCTGATGCCTCGCCAGAGAGAGTACACAGCACGAGCCAAAAGGGCTATTAATAAGCCCTTCCTTTTCTAATACTGTAATCCCTCCATGTGTGTAATGTCTGCTCTGGGCTAATTATGTCACGTCATTTTTAGCTTTCACAGAGAGACGAATACAGACAGCTTCACAGGCTCAGTCTGAGTTAATTTTAACCCATCTTAGGTATCATTATCCTCCAGTATTTTTTCAGAAATAATTTTCTTTGAAAGGTCATCTACTATGACAACGCAAGGAAACGACAGCACTACACTGCACACATGCTGCGTTAATAGCATGTGTCGTTTTAAGCATGTTCCAACACATGATACCTCTATTATGTGTCTATGAGAGCTTGTGATAACAAAGTGAGTCCATTTGCAGGTGTGTGGTCCTGAGTGGTAGAAGAGGGAAAGTGTCTGGCAGGGTGGGCCATCAACCACAGTCCTCAGGGCAGACCTTGGCCAGAGCTCAGGGTATGGCCAAGTTCTTCAGCGCCGCACACAAGTATAGCAAGCTTAGTATACGGCCACCAGTGGAGAACCAGTAATGAATGAAATATTATATTCCACATTATATTCCAGCCGTCAACATTATTACCTACACATAAAAGCTTTTTTTTGACAGCAAGATGTACATATATTACAAAATTGTCTCTACAGCTTTAAACTGGCAGTACGGCCCTCAAGTGATGAGATGCTGTAAAGTATTTCCTTTTTCTGCATTTATATATATATGACTGGATATGTTTAAAAAGCTCTAAATACCATCATAGAGGGATTTTGTCATGCTTGGCTCTTCTCTCATCAACATAATTTCCAAAAATTCTTCCAATCAACCCGTATTATATTCAATGAATACTTTTTCAAGTGTAGAAAGTTCCAAAAACAATTCTTATACCAACAAAATCAGAACCTTTCATTTGCATGTCTTATGGATTTGATCTAGAGGGTAGTTAAATCGTCAGACTTAAAGACTGTTTTAGATCAGCAGTTTCAGTGACGGAAAAGTTTGTAGTGGTTTTCATAAGGTGGGAGAAATGCTGACCGGACAGAGAGAGATGGGCCGACTTACACTGAACTTTGTTGCTGTACCGGGAGAAAACATCCTTGGCTCCCTGTAGTTACAGCTCTTACAGAATTCATGCAAGATATCTGAGACGACAACATCATCACAGTTGAGATTTTCGCCATCAAGGTTGTTTATCACATGCCATGCCACCCAAGAAGTTATGTTTCCTGCCATACGAGTGGGGCTTGACATTTATGCTTTATTTTTCATTCCATGTTTTAGATTCAATCACAATGTGCAAATTATATCCCCATCAAACTGCATGTAATTTACTGTGGCTCAGCGGAACTCAGTGGTGCTGGACTCTGTCCTAAAGTTTAATACTTCTGACAGAAAAGCATCCATTTGCAGTAACCCTAAAAATGTTTATACATGACCTTCAATATTATTCTTGAAATACTTCACTATTAAGTACAAAATTAATTCAAATCTGCAACGTCTCTTTGATGTTGTGCTAGTGATCTAAAATTTTTAATGCCCAACAATTTTATAGGGTGCTTTAGGATTATAATTTTTTTGTATTTAGAGTAAAGGTAAACCACATGGGTGACACAATGGATTAAATCTCTACATGAAAATAGGTACTCTCTGTGATATTCAGTGTGTTTGCAGGATTTGAATGGCCCTTCCCTAAGGATTCTGTAACATGCACTGCAACTCAAGAGGCATGTTCTTGTTTTAGACAGCAAATATTTACAAAGCATCGGGCCAAGGAAAATGTTTCGCTGCACAAAAATAAGGTCGGTGGCAAAGACTTGTGGAAATGCTGTTGTGCCTGTTGGGGAAGCGGGAGTGGTGTTAAAATTTATGTTTGACATATTAGTACTATAGTAGTATTAGAAACAAATACGGGTTCAGACTCAATTGCTAAAATATGACACAAATCTTAGTTTTAGCATTTACACAGATAGAGGTGTTAATTGATTTGTTGACTATTTTTTCAGCTCAGTTTTTCTCTGTTGCCTGAGTGTACAAACAGAGCTTACAGTGATTCATTTGTTTATTGTTCTCACTTGGATTTTGTATTTAGACTCTACCAATGCACACTGGTTGTGCATGCTGTGATGTGTTTTTTTGACTGCGTTGTAAAAAGAATGTTCTTGCTTCTTGAACATTTTACTTCTCATATTAATGTAAAAATAATTAAAGTCAAATTGTCAAATTCTATTTCATATTTATTAAAAACACCAAATATCAGTATGTTGCCTACTTTTAATATAATATGTAACAGCAGGCTATTAAATTACAAACAACAGGCTGGATTTTAAAGTATATTGCAACCAGATTTATATATAGTTTTCTATTGCAGCTGCAGCAAAAAATCGAGGTGAATGTAAGTTTGTATGTAGTGCCAACACATATACATTAAAAAAAACCATCAGCAGCAGCATGAGTAGTCCACAGAACAGAGTGCCACTGGAGCTTCTTTTTATAATTTCTACCAAGAAACAAACTAATAAACTCTACTCATAATGAATGCATAATCCATAGTAAATTAACGTAGTATCTCTTAAGAAACTTATTACTTTTATTTGTTTCTTTGTCTGTTTAATGCACTGACCTTTTTTTATATCAAACTTTTTTTTGGCATGCCACACTTCACACCCTGCAATTTTATCAGTCGCTAACAATAAAAATAACATGAGCAAACTCTTGTTTGTTCTCTTTGCTTCATAGTTTTCAACTGGTTATCCATGTCCCACCTGCAGTGGCTCTGTGCCACACCAGTGGGGCACGCCACACAGTTTGAGAACCACTAGTTTAACGTAATTGAACATGGCGAGCAACACGAGTAAAATTTGGTTTGTATGTCTGTCTGTGCAGGTAGCAACACCTCAGGAAGGCATGCTTCAGAAACACCATGGCACATAAAAGCAAAGCTACCTGCCAGACCAGATATCATTTCATAAGTGAGAGGTAATCTTTTACTTTTGTCAAAGCCCATTATTCAGCTGCAGTGATGAATTTATGCTAATGGATGATTAAAAATTAGAAAGTTTGTGCTGGCAAAACCAAATCTAAAGACAAAAGCCTTGCTTAGTCACACTTGCCCACTGGCTGAGATACTTTAACACTTTTGAACCTGACCGAACTCCTACATTCATTCTCCACATTCCTCTGCTACACTACTAACGCCCCATCTGTGTTTTTGATGTGTTGTAACCAACACCTGTGATCACTGATCAAAGACAAAAAGTGCTGAGATGTGTGGGGGTGTGGGAATCAGTTTGTGTGTGGAGTGTGATGATTCACTGTTAATTGTCATGACCTGCTCTGCTCTGCACTACACATTGGCAGGCCATTCTTGCAGGATGCCTGTGTTAGTGTGTGACTCCTCTAAGTGTTAGACTGTGAGAAGGTATCTCTTTTATGGAGAAGGCCATGATCTATGGCCTCTTACAGGAATCACCTCCATCTGTTGCTTCTGTGAAAGCCAATAAAGGCTCAGTATAGGCTTGAATATTACACGTGCATGCAAAAACACAGCTATTACAGTAATGACACAATGACATAACTACTGTTTGTCACCCAGCAACGTGCTAGAAGTGAGAAAGAGAACAAATTCAGGCTGCGCTGAAGCAAACCTTCAGACACACTCCTCTGTAAATAAGCAGAGTGTCACACCACCTCCGCTTTTCCTTCACATACATACACTCATCCAGGTTTTTCCTCGTTTCCCATACTCGTTCTGCTGCAGACAAACACACTCACATACACACCCAGTTTTACACCGCCAGCCAGCCAGCCATGCGCTCCTCACTCACACCCTCAAATCTTACCAAGCTCAGCTCTCCCTGCTCAGAGGCAGACAGGAGCAGCACGGCAGCCTGTTAGAGGAGTTGAGGGAAGGAGCAGCAGAGTCACAGAGCGAGAGAGAGCGAGAGAAGGGAGGGGGATGAAAGAGTGAAGGGAGAGCAACCCAGAGAGAGCACTGTTCCCCATATGCTGAGGAGGCATGGGCGGTTGAACAAGCTGCTTCCACTGAAGCCTCCTGGCTCATGGGAGCGTCAGACCCCAATCCCCAGAGAGCCTGGAAATGCTGCCGAACCACGCGCAAGAGAGAAGGAGGAGAGCCAGAGAGTAGAGAAAAAAGCCCGAGGAGAGGAGAGGCAAGAAAGCCACAACGGTAGGCTGTCCCATTCAACTGCTGTGCCGTGATGACATCAGAGGGCATGTGACCCAGGCTCTCCAGTGACGGCACATGGAGGGCAGGAAAGAGACGAGTTTTAAAGCTGGTGCCTTTTGGGTTGTGTGAGGGCTCTGCTCGCCTCCCAAACAACCACAGAACCACAGACGTGCGGCTCGGGGTTGGTGTTTGAGGGCGACCTGGAGTGTAAATGGTTAATCGTCGCGGGCCAGCACCAGTCACAAGGACGGCGCTAAGCGAGTAAGTACGTTCCAACCACACTCGCCAAGCAAGCAAGTCCGACACCATCTGATCTATCCGCAAAGGCGATATTTGTCTCTGCAATTTTTTTTTCCTCTATAAAACCAGACCTGGTTGTTACTTGTGGTCATCCAAATAGTTGATACGTAAAAGCATGTCTTGTGGATGGCTTTTCCATTTTTTTTCCTTCATGACATGCTGCGTGCTCTTGGTTTAGGACGTGTCAAGGGTCAAGGAAACCACAGAGGAACAAAAGTGGGTCTTGCTGCAACCAGAGGCAGCTATGGCATCTAACAGCCTTTTCAGCACAGTGACACCATGTCAGCAAAACTTCTTCTGGGGTGAGTACTACTTTGCTACTCCCTGTTGTGTCTGGACATGGGTTGGGGGCTTGGGTCACAGGGAGGACTCAGGGTCAGGTGCTGAGGCTTGGGTAGTGGAATTAAGGGGTTTGAGAAAAGTGGGCGAAGTTCTTGGATCTGATCTAATGTTTTTGGTCCAGATGAGTGGAGGGGATCAGCTGAGGTCATTGAGGACCCCGCTATCAAGCTCCAAGCTTTTGTGGTGGATGAAAGACCCAACAATCATCAAGGCTTTTTGTGCACAAATGCACCAAAAAAGTCTGCACTTAGAGATTCCAGTATTTATTCTAT
The DNA here is from genome assembly GCA_015106775.1 of Etroplus canarensis. Lineage (NCBI taxonomy): Eukaryota > Metazoa > Chordata > Actinopteri > Cichliformes > Cichlidae > Etroplus > Etroplus canarensis. The sequence continues at coordinate 8,354 of VUQH01034074.1, forward strand.
GTGATGTTTATAAATATTTCTAAAAGAGGGAGATGATATGTTTGTGCAACATACCCTTAGATTTACAAAGCGATGCCATTGCGGAACCAAAAACAAAGGCACGGGTGATATTTTTGACAGACGTAAACAGACGCTGCACAAGGGAGTTTACAGTGCAGCATTGGAACAAGATGTGGGGATTACTGGACTGTGTGTGTTGGGTGCCTGTGCTTGTGCATAGAGAAGAAGTATTGATTAGTTTGCCAAGAAAGATCTGTAATCGCTTCCTGAAATTGTTCAGTCGTGCTGCTGTCATTAATTAATCAGTGTCGATTTCTGCAAGCTCCAGGGAGCATTTAATCCACAGACATAAATCCAGATTGAACAAGAAGTTGATCCATTCTGACTTTCATTAAATGAATTCGTTGCTTAGGTCTATAATGATTAATTGAAACTTATTACAATAACTGTTGTTGAATTTATCACTTCTCCACAAATAACTAAAAGGATAAACTGTGGGAGGTAGTGGGGGGGTGAGAAACATTTGATTTGCACTTTCTTTACAGAAATAATTCCATATTTAAATGTTGTAATATAATCTAATATTGAGTAATAAATATTAATATTATATCTCCTTATTACATTTCTATATTCAAGATCCAGTATCCTCCCAAAAGTGGATCGGTTGGAAATAGGACCAAAATAAATCCAAAAACCTGTGAACAGTAGCAGTGACAGCTTAATGATTTTCAACTACCTGTGAAGGCCAGCTTGCGTGCTCCAGTAAGCAGCCTCTGTTTTGGGTTTGCCGTACTGTATTGTGACAGCTTCTTTACACAATCTAATTCAATCAGCAAAATAAATGGTTTACAAGATGAATTTTAAAATTTAAACAAACATTTTCATTCCCGTGCGACACAAGAAATAGAAAGGCTCAGTTTAATAGACAACCCCCTCCTCCCATCCTGCTGCCTCCTGCTCTCCTCCATAGCCGCCACTCGTCTAGTCCAAATCAAATGTTTAAAAGATGTTTTTAAGAAGTTGTTCGGTGGTCAGACACAGCTGTTCTTCTGGGCTCCTGCTCCGCACAGAAGCAGGGTGGCTCCTAATACACTCTGAAAGCTGGGAGAGAGTGAGCGTCTTCTACCAATCACCACCACCTATTACCATGTTAACCCCTTGACCTCTCGGCGTGTCTTGGGGGTCAGTGCACAGGAGAACGAGAGGAGAGGGCCAGCTCTGCAGGAAATTGAAAGCATGCTGTAAGAGAGGCAGATAGGAGGGGAGAGAGAAGAGCATATTTGCGCAAATGTTCAGGTAGAGAGCGACTCAGAAGGAAGATAATCCCTGATCAATTCTCAGACATAAAGTTTTGTTGATTGATTCTGTGCCGCGCCTCATTGACTTTGCCCCTGTTTATGAACATCTGGGTAGTAAATCTGTCAGTACAACCACAAAAAGCCCCCTTGACAGCGCAGTGTGATTTTGCAAGACCACCAGCTCTTTCTGTTGTATTTATAATTCTGAATAAATAAATGTAGTGTACTGTACTGTATCAGAACTGGCAAAAATTAGAAATGGCACCCTGAATATTTCTGCTGTGGCCAGACAAAAAGGAGTTTGAGTAAAGCTGAATGAATTTAACTCAAATAGGAACTTATATGTAATTTAAAACTTAGAGTTTGTTAAATATTTGGAGCTGTGAGCATCCTCTGAGTTTTGCTTTATCAATTCCTCTCAGCTTAAATACATAAAGTGGGAATAAAGTGAGCTCAAGTATTGCCTTTTGTTGATTTTACATACTTCCCCTGCTCCCGTGTTTCTCCTGGATCGTTTTGCCCAGCGTCAGCCAGTTTGCTGAGAGCACAAAATACTGTTTTTGCAGTTATAAAGCCACATTACTCCATCCGTCTGTATATTTGTGTTTATTAAGGACATTTTTAATTTAGAGCTCAGCCTACATTCCCATGCAGCGATAAATTGAGCTGACTTGAGGGAGCGGGCAAATATTCCAAATTAAAGTAAAGGGGGCTCATTAAAATTTGTCTTGGCATTTACATGAAGCAATTTTAATTTAACTGCTTCGAATACATTTTTTTTATTACTCCTCATACTGGCAGATCAGATGGAGAGGGCAGAATAATCTTCAACATGTGTGGCACCCACTCAGCCACCATGCCTCTCTGGGGAACATTTAAGTGCCTCTTTTCTCTATTACAAACTTAATTACATATAGACAATTAAGTCATGGGAGCAATTATCATTCAGTAAAGTTGTGCAGAGAAAAAAGTGCTTACACAGACAGACCCGAATCAACAACATCAAAAGGAAAAGCAGGATGATGTGGGTAAATATCTGAAAACTCCAGGCGGAAAACTTTCCCCCCAAAGAAAATCTCAGATAATTTGCAGGGAAACCGTATATATGTATTTGAGAAAGGGAGCTTCTGTTGCATAAGTGTTGCCTTAGATCTAACCGCAGGCCTGCTTCTTGGAGACATCTTAAAAGTGAACCAGACATCTCCCCCTCCACCCACTCACCCACCTCCTCCCAGCCAGGGAGAGACGTGAAGCCCACTCATCAATAGGTAATTTGAAAATGCCAGGGGGGGAAAAATGTGAGCGCTTCACTGGCTGCTACTGTGCAGCGAAGACTCTTCCCTTAACTCCAGGCTCAAAGGAACTCTATTTAGCATCGCTTAATTGTACCTTTGAGGCAAACATGTTATTTAATCCCAGCAGGGTCGTATTGATGGAGTAAAATAGTGCTGTTTGTGTTTGCGAGCTGCGCCAGCTATTAGGACTTATTAGTACTGGTGGTTTACATTAGTCTGCATAATTCCTCAGGGTAATCAGGGAGCGTTAATGTGATTGGGGTTTAATCAAAGATAGATTAATTGGTCTGTAATTCACTCAAATGTACTGTGAATGGTAGGCTGATTCTACCCAAAAATAGACTTCAGGCATTTATTAAGGTCTGAATGAAAGAGTCATGGGAATAATATAACGTGTGATTTTAATGGCCTGAAATACGTCTTTCCCACGGATGATGTAAGGTTTGTGGAAAGTTTTCTGTCATTTTTTTTTTTTTAAATATGGGGTGATAAATGTTGCTAAAGACAATGAATGTAAAGAATTTTTAAGAACTTTCTGCTGACTGTTAATTTCATATAAAGTCTCTTGAGAAGCTATAAACGTGGTATCTTTCCTGTGAATTGGTGCACTTTGTGGTCTCAGTGTCATACAGTATCAGTTCTCCAGTTCTTTCAATATAAAGCAGTGAAACAAGCGAGATTACACTCATCCCTGTAATATGCAGACTGCAACAACAAATGTAGAATTCAGTGTAAATACTCACAGGGCACTGTATATTATGTCTTGTTCTATCCTAATATTCAGTAGCTGTGGGGCTAATTACACTATTATGATAAGGTAACCTGCCAGCTAACTGCTTGTTACAGGGTCCTGCCTAGATAAGGTGTTGACAGTAGACTTGAAAACAATCTTCTTAAAGGAGCAATAAAGCCTGTTTATTAAATGTTCTAAGTGCTAACATCTTGCTTTCTAACAGGCTCAATTTTCTCATAAATCAGTGCAAATGTTTAATATCGTAGTGCTGTTTACTCAAAATAAGAGCCAAATTGGTGTGTATTTTTGGAAAGCTTTGCAAACTCATTCTGCGCATAGCTATGATTTTTGAATACACCATAATTACCGGGTAGCTTAATGCCATTGCGTTAACCAGTGAAGCTTTTAATGCAGCTCTGTGCTATTTTCACACTTAACAAGATCCTGCAGCCACTCATCCATTTCAATAGCATCAAGCTGGGTGAATTACCGTTATCCGATATAAGCCCTTAGAGAGGAAGTAACTACCTAACACTTTGAAAAATTGGTCTATCTTGGAACCAGTTCACCCTAATGAAACAGAACACCAGCATTATAAAGCAGTCTGCTCTTTCTCTTCATGTCCTCCCTTTTTTTTCTTTTTGGGCATTCATTTTATATTTTAGTTGTTTAAGTCAGAAGATGGCTCAAAGCGGAGCTGATATGGCAAACCAGAGGGAAGCTAAACAGCACTGTTTCCCCCTTGCCCACCTTCAAGTGGGCTGAAACGGCTTTGCTTCCACACTCCCTTGTTTCTATAAGGGGGAAATATGGAGTGTCGAGCCTTCTGGATGCTTGGGTTCAGCTTGTAACGATGTGAGTGAGAGCCTGGCCACAGCACCTACACAAGGCCTTACCTGTTCTGCCCCTGCCGGAGAAAAGGGCAGGTTTTTTGGCTTGTTAGTTTAATCTTTAAGGAATGCGGTATCCCCTCTGACTCAGGCCAGACTCCCAAATTTATATCTTTACTTTCCAGCACTGGTTGGACTGAAAAAATTCTGATTATTTAATTGGCATAACTCATAATGTGCTGGAGTGTGCTCAGTTTTTGAGGAGACGGTGAAGAAGATAAGTAAAGGAGCATCAAAGAGGACAGATCTGACTGTGATCAATAGCTTGGCAGCACATCAGTGGAGCTGTCTGAGATGATAAGTACACCTTGTTATGTGTCTTCAGACGTCGGTACCAACAATGACTTTCTCTCAAGTCATGATCTTTTTTCTCTCAGCACACTTAGAAAAACACTTGTGGAGAAATTGTGTAATTTTAAATTGAAGTTTGGCATGTAGCAAAGTCAGAATAATGACAGCGGGGTTTCATGTTTCTGTTGTGCAGTTGTACTCCTGTGAGGAGTCTGTACTGTAGGTGTACAGTAAAGGTGTCTGTGACAGGAAGATCTGTCTGCTTGATTAATGCTCTCCCTCAAACTGGCACCTGGAACCAATCCCCCCTTCAGCCGCCCCCATGTACACTGTGTGTGTGCATTCCATACAGTGTGACTTTAGAGGGACTGAGGGTGGGTGTTGAGCTGGAGGCACAGATGGGACTGGGGGACTCGGAGCGGAAGAAAAGAAAGGTGTGCAGAGGAGGGAACAATAGACGGGCGTGCAGTGGAGGGCATAATGGTGTCATTAATAGCGCACAGACCCCATCTCCTAATTTGCTCAAATTACCTGCCCACACAGTGGGCCCCCTGCCAGTGCTGAGGTGTGAACACAACAGATCAAATACACCTGAAAATCAGAGAGCCCACCCACTCAGCAACGCCCACACAAGCCTTTTATGGTGGCCTGACAACTCTCAGTGCCTGTGTGTGTGTGTGTGGAAGAGAGGGGTCGAACCTGTATTCTTTCATGTTAGAGAAGGGAGTAAAATGTGAGAAAATTAAAGAGAGAGAAACAGACATTAAAAGGAATGAAAAGAGCAAGTGAGACAGATATGACACAAAGGGAAGGATCGGTTTGCGCTCATGAGGCAAAGTAAGTGCAATACAAAGCTGACTCTTTCAAACCACCTCCCATATGGCACTGTGGGGGTGGCCATTTACCATCATTCACCTTCCTCACCTCCCTTCTTCCCTTCCTTCTTCTGCTTCCCCTTAAGTCCTTCCCTTTATCCTTCCCCTCCCACCCACGCTTTCAGGAAAAGGGCTGATGACAAACGTGATGGGGCGTTGATGCTTTGGTCACCACAGTAATCAGAGTCACCAGCACTGTACCACCTGTGGCACACACAAGCTGGCATGGAAACTTATTCAGATGTGTGCAGAGACACTGAAATAAAATATCCCCCTGAGACACAAAAGGGGCCAGGAGAGTGTGTGTAGGTGTGTGCAGTGGGATGCTAGTCTTTGAACTTTGAATAGTGTGTGTAGCTGATATTGACAAGTCTCTGGGGGGAGAGGAGGGAAGCTAGAAAAAGGTAGCTCTCATTTGTAAAGTGGCCTCCAGAGAGCAAGAGAGAGAAAGGCAAAAAGAAAGCAAGAAAGAGTTGACGTGTTAACTCTTTAATCATATCCACCCACCTCATCACTGCCTTCCACCAACCCACCACCAGAATTTATTAGAAGTGTAATATGAGAGTCATAGTAAGAATAAGAAATAATTTATCTCATATTTGAGAAACTCGTTTGTTACAGCAGTAACTGCTATGGTGAAGATTTCCTGTGTCCTTGTGGCAGCAAAGCAGAATCAGTCTGTTATAGAACGCAAGCCCCTCTCACCATGGAGGGTTATGTCAGCATAAAACCTCTGCCAAATTACCAATGCGGATTAATCCGCTGTGGCGACCCCTTAGGGAGAATACAAGGGAGCAGCCGAAGGTACATATTTAGAGAAAGCTCTCCACTGCCTGTCCAGGAAGTGGTGCAGAGGGAGGTCAGGATTATCAGTGATGGATAACAGTTTGTTCAGTGACCTCCTCTCCACTACAGCTTCAAATGTGTCATATTTGCAGCCAGTCACAGCCTGTTGGTGTCACCAGCTCTAATGCTGATAATGTAGTTATACCAAAGCTGACCATGTCCTGTTAATGCCATGTACTGACACTGACTGCAGTTAGTGTCTCTTCAGTGTAGTGTATTACACATTCACCTCACAAGACAAAGGTCCCTGGTTATAGTCTAGGTGGGAGGACAAGCCCCTCCCCCCACGGGATGGTTGTGTAAAGAAGGGCGGCTAGTGTAAAATCTCTGCCAAATTACCTATGTGGATGCATATGCTGCAGTGACCCTGTGGGGACAATACAAAGGAGCAGCCAAAGAGTCTTTCTTCAATAAAACTGACCGCAGTTCAGCCGGAGGGCACTCAAGAGGTAGTCCTCAATGAATTAGTGTGAAAGGAGCTAAAATAATTATGTATGCCTCCTTCTAAACAAAGAGGCTCACATTTTGAGTTTTCACAAATACAGTCTGATTACAGTCAGTTTAATGTATAAATTAAAATGATACAATACTGATGTTATTTTCAGTTTTGCCCATATGCTATTGTATGTTCATTGCTCAGTTAAGGATTGCTTTTTCCAAAGAGATGATGGTGTTTAGGGGGATAGTCATATCAAAACATAAACCTGCATGGTTGTAGAAGAAGCAGCTGGTGTGGTGATTGAAAGTGATGATATTAGGTGGTAGTGGCTTGAAATTCTAGAAATGACAAACACCATAAAGTGGATTTGAGTGTTGAGATGGCCTTAATACTTAAGATACTTACAGCTTCCCTTCTACTGAAAACATCCTAAGAAACTGACTACAAAGTAGCATTTTTGAATTTGACCCTTCATTCTGGGCTACCTTGCAAATGGTCTCCACGTCAAAGAGTAGGAGTTCTTTTATTCTGAATCTCTCTGGTTTAAGGCTGTCACTATATTAGCTTTTCACTTCACATTTACCGTGGCAAAAATTCTTATCAATGACATTATCATGAAATCTATGTAAAATCTGAAAGAAAAAGCAATAAGGCTGCAAATTAAATTCATGTGATCATTCATAACTCTATTGTGTGTTGTCCTTTTGGCAGATTCATTTCACCAAAAATGCAAATGCATGGAGACAGAGAAAGATTATGTAACGATAATTGTACAAAAGCATTAAAAAAAGAACCTATAAACATTTATTTATCCCCTTATTGCATATCTGCTGTTGGCATGATATTGATATTTCACTTTTGCTCTCACTACAAGTACAAAAAGTGACATTTCTGTTCCTCGCATTGTAGCTTTTCCCTTTGAACAACCATTATGTATAATAGTTGTTTTTATAAATAAGTAAATTATTTGAAGGCTCAAATCATTACCATGTAAAAATGACTAAAATTCGAAACACCTGTAGTTTTTGACCACACCTCTGGGCGACTGAGTTTGCTTGGTGACTTTAAGAGAAAAAAAAATACGTACCATTAGAGAGTTGGACTTCAGTGAATACATCAAAAACACTTGATTTATTTGATTAAGAGATTAAAACAGCATTATTCATAAGCGTTACTCATATCTCATAATCAAACACGCATATATATATATATATATATATATATATATATATATATATATATATATATATATATATATATATATATTTAAATGTTGATATTTCTCTCATAAATGTTAATAATGACATCAAGTTTTCTGTCTCACAGTTTCTCAGAGTTTCTAAAGTCTGTGCAACTCTTGTTTGTGAAAAAAAGGAAAAGTTTCGAACAATTTCTGCTTGAACAGCAGTGCAAAAATCCCCTACGTTACATTTCAGGTAGTTTCAAAGGACTTTCCTGTGACAGCTTTTGAGAACTTAGCTGCTGTGTTTATGTTGATCCCTGAGCTGTTCCAGTTTACACACATTGAATCCCATCACGCTGCTTTGACAAGCAGCTCTGTCTGATCAAAGTCTATATACATACATACATACTGTCTGATCCTCACCGGAGCGGGCTTGAATCCTGTCACTCACCCAGACAGCTGCTCTCTTACAGTTGTCTGTAGTTCATTTTGTTGTCGCAGTTAAAAGTTTTCCTTCAGCTGTTGCTCTGTTCAGTCTATTTGGTGTCGTTCCCCAAAGGAAACAGACCAATAACAGGCCTTTTCCACTTCACTTCTCCTGATGCTGAATGAGCAAAGGAGGATCCCAGAGGAGCAGGAATATTTTATTAGAGTGATATTTTGAAAGTTCCTCTCCTCCCCTGTCTTTCTTCCTCTCTCACGATGAAATTTTAGGATGCTGCAACAATTCTGCTGGTGTGTGTGTGTGTGTGTGTGTGTGTGTGCGTGTGAAAGAAAACAGCTCACACAGAGAGCAAAGACAATTCAAAGTTACAGCTAAATGACAGGCTGGGAGCTCTGGTCTTTTGAATTGCATTGTTTTCTTTTTATTCCTGCTTTGGAGGAGGATTGGTGGGAAAAAAGCCCAATTGGGACACAAAGCGAGCAGTTTAGTCTCGGGAGAATTACCCTCAGCACAAACAAAAATAGCAGTCATTTTTTGCTGACAAACCCTTTTTAATGCAAGGGTGTTTTTTTAGTGAAGTTTGGCTCTTTTTGTTTTCTTATTTATGACAAAGCTATCATTTCAGGATGGAAAGAGTAGTGTATGTATATTCTTGCCTTGATTTACTGTAGCTTTAAGACGTATGAGAAAAATAGGACAGCGAGGGTTGTCAAGAGTTCTTTGGCTTAGGTGGAAGCTCTGGTCCTTTCAAAAATAAGCACAATAGAAATTTAGGGGAAGTTGATAGTTCAGATGGCATTCATAATGCTCACAGACTAATGTATCTTCACGTATTCTAGTCACTTTCACATTAATTCTTCATTACGCACAGAATTACACCGACACACTCTTCAGACACACACTGCCAGACAGATATGCACACCCTTTTCCTGCAGGACCCTGCAGATGCAGCAGAAACAGTAGAGTTGGTCTCTCTGGTAAACAAACAGTGAGAGGCTGCTGGGAGTCTTCACTGGGCCTCCAAATTATAGTCTGGTTAACCAGAGTCTCAGAGCCAGCCCATTTACTGCTACACACACCCATACGGTTCATACACACCCACATGCATATGAGCACATATGTACATGACCTATACACACTAAAGGCTCTATAGAAGCACACTTAAAAGCCCATATACAATCAGGTTCTAATGGGAGCTTGTCTGTGCCACAGTTGAGCTAAAGGTAAAAGGTTTTATAGACATAAGAGAAGTGGAGAGGGAAGCACACCCTAAGGGCCCATAATAAATATTACCCAATCATCAGGCTCACAGTGTGAGACTATTACTGATGAAAAAGAAGCTCTTGCAATGTAAACACAGACTTACTGTTTACAGCTTCTAACCTTGTACATCACTTTTATGATTCTCAGGTTTTCTTTACTGGCGTAAGTTGGTTTGTGTAGCTGAAATATGGTTCAGGGAGCTATATGATAAGGCTTTGTGGTTTGTAAATATTAAATTAAATATTTTCCTCTTTTAAAGGAACAGTACAAAAACAGCAGTTATTTGGTGATATGTTTCCACAAACTATATCTCAGTGGAGGTAGGTGGGATTGTATGGAGCTTCTTTAATTGTCTGTAAATGAGTTCTGCAACTACTGGGGACAGTTTTTAGTCTCTCGAGGATGCAAGAGTGCATCAGGGTGATCTATGATGCCATAAAATCCGGTTAACATATTTAAGATGATCAGTTCTCTCAAAATGATTCGCCATAAATCTTGTGTTTCCAGAGTGACAGCGTATTCCGAGCGGACGATTTAATTGTCAGCTAGAAACCACATCCCAACAACACTGTTGCCAGAGAGGGATTTTTTTTTATAAGTGTGTGACGTTCACATTCTCAGCTTTGCCATAATGCAACACCACAGAATAGTTTGTGTTTGAAGGACAGTGTTTCACAATGTGATTGATGCACCCCTTGGGACCCAGCAGTTGATGAGACTCTGTTCAGGACTCGATTTAGGCACTATAAAGTTGGCGTCATCAGAGTCTCCACTTGGGGGAGAGCAGACACTGCACGAAAAGTCCTTGTCCTGGAATAACCAGCATGTTCTGAGTATATGTGGAAAATACAGGGTCATAGGTCAAATAATCAGACAATAGTAATTTATCTTGCGTGAAATTTCCCTCAGCTTTGATGATGTTTTCTTTCACTGAACCCTCTTTTACAAAGATGACTGGAATTGATTTTGTCTAAGGACATCTCAGGCTGGAAGCTATGAAAGTGAACTCCATCCACCCGTCTCTTTCCTCCACACCCCCACCTTACTGTGACTCATTTCTGACCAGTAGCCTAATAGTCTCGGTGTAATTATAGGCTAAGGTTTTAGGCGAAGGCCAATCCCTGAGTGAGCTACATCAGCCATGACACTTTCAACTTAACTCTTTAACTCATTTAGCAACATCTCATCCTGCATGTCAAAAGCCAAGGCATCCTGGGGCTGTTTTGACATCTGAACGGTTTGGAATTCAAACTGGTATATATTGCTCCAGGTTGTGGAGTTCAAGCTCAGTGTTTTGGAGCTGCTCCGAGCTGGACTGTGATCAGGAAGAGATCCGAAAAAAGAAAAAGAGAAGCAAGATCCAAACACTCTGGACGCACACCCACAGCAGTGGCTGCTTGCACTGCCTGCCCATTACTGTTGTTTTCCTTTTCTCTTTATCTGATTGGCTATTGTCTCAGTCCTGGACATATTCACTTGACTGACAGTTTTGATGTTGATTACCTCCCAGAAATGAAGAAGAAAATCACTGCCAGAACTTCATCCTACATGAGCTTTAAAAGTCCATTCATGATACCCATTGTGTGATTATAGCCAAGCAAAACAAATGGTATATTTAATACAAATTCTAATGACTCCAAATGTATATGGGACATATCCAGGCGTGGGTTTACTTTTTTTATGGCTAGAATGTTTATGTCTGTGTGCAATTGAGCATCCATGACAGAATTTTCCCCCTCCATCTGGACCTCTTCTACACCCCCTTACCTCGATTTAGACCTAGTGCATTTGGACATTCCTCCACCCCACCTCTATGTTTGTACATGCATACATACATTCTCCTGTCTCCTTCCTTTACCTCCCTTGTTTCCAGCTACTGCCCTTCCATCTTTACCTTCTTCTACACTCAGAACTAGAGCAGTGGAAATGGGCAAGTGATAGCCGATAGCCCCCCTGTGAGTGCTAGTCTGGGCCGTGGGTTTTTTGCTTCTTGCCATGCAGTCACTCTATCTATCTCGCCTGTGCGTCTTTACCTCACATAAATCATCCTCAATCGTGCTACACGGACAGGGAGAACAGAGAGAAATCTCCCCCTGTAAATCTGGTATTAGTTTTACCTCGCATAATGAACACAGAGCTAAACGGCCTGGATACATGAGAACAGCATGTCTTGCAGATGTACTATAAATATTTTGATACTAGCCGGCTAGTTTGCAGAGGGGAAGTAGACCAGTGAAATACACAGAGGAAGGGAAAAGTGTAAAGTGGAATGTTGGCCTAGCCCGGGTGTCTGTATTGTCTTTAGCACCTACAGAGGGTCTCGGTCCAAGAAAAACGCTCTTTACAGGGTTCCTGTTCCCAGCAGTGGTCCGGTACCACTCCTGGATACGCTGCGTTGCCTTCAAGCCAATCCGTCAAACTGGTCTCCAAGGAGAAGGGCTCATTGTTTGATTAATAGCAGGATCAGACCTGATTGAGTGATAGATGGTTTGAAGGGAAAACCAGCACAGCTTTAGGGACATTCAGGGACCAAGTCTGGGAAAGTCTGCCCCAGCTAGAGTTTGATTGGTGAAACGGTTGAAGTAAACTGAAAGACTAATAATAGCATAGCTAATGATACACAAGCTGCGTAGTAAGGGGTGCCCAAATATGCCTGATGGCTTTGAGAATGTTCTGTTGCAGTAATGTAAAGACAAATTGTGAAATATGTATAAACACTTGCATACAAAAGTGGAAAAACTGAACTCCCCCTTTTTAGCATGTTTCTGGCCTCAGCCCCGGGCACTGTCACCCTACCCCATCAAAGAGCCAAACATCCACCCACACACATACACAGAGAGAGAGAGAGAGAGAGAGAGAGAACCTACAAATACACTCATCTACATGCACAGTTTAAGCAAAGTGACAGCAGGTGGTGTGTGACACGTCAACATCTGAAGGTTCCCTGGCAGACGCAGAAAGACTTCTCAGCTCTGTACCCCACTCGCTCAGATCTATCATTGGGACTCTTTAATGGCAGCCTTCGTCACATATTACTGCTTTATTTTCTCCTCTCCATCTTCCAGCCCACAGAAGTTCCTTTTTTGTTCCTATTTTTAAGTACAAGTGATCTCAATTAGGGACCTCCATGAAGGCAGTAGGCGGCAGACAGTCAGAGCAATAAGAGCAGAGAGGAAATTGTCTTTATACCACTCCCACCCTCCCTCCTTCTTTACCCTCCTGCCACAAGCAGTGAGCAGCCGCCCCCTCCGTGTCTCCATCTCTTTCCATGCTGCTTTATGCCATTTCAAAAACTGAGTAAAATATCACACACTCTTTCTGTAGCTCTCACTCAGATAGATAGATAGATAGATAGATAGATAGATAGATAGAAACTCTGAGGGCACAGCAGCCATTTCAGCATTCTCAAAGTCTAATACATTTTGGGTTTCGCTCTGTGAAAACAGTTGCATATGGACATGCACAAACACACTCACACACCACAGAACGTGCTGTCCCCATCCTAGCAGTTTACAGTGATGTCACGGCCTCAATCGCAAACAGTCATTAAGGGCTTAGCTATGATCTGGGATCAGTGCAGGGATGTGAGTCGTTGAGGTTGTGTTGATGAGGTCACAAGGAATAATGTTTCTGTCCTTCGTCATCCTCCTCTGTTGGCTAGCAGGTTCACTGACTGGCCCACTAGTTTAGCTGGTTCTGAGCTGATTCTGCAGCTACGTGTCTGTTCTCCTAGTTGGGTTGGATGATTGGATTGTAGACTGGATCTTTAGTTGGTTTGTTGCCTAGCCTGGTGGGCTCTCTGATTGGTTTGCTGGCAGGCCGTTTGGCTTGTGGCCTGCCAAACATGGAAACATCCCGTTAGAGCTGAAAAAGCCTGGGCCTCGTCACTGCACTCCTCTAGAAAGCTATAATTAAGTGTCTTGAAAAATGCACCACTGTGAAATGGAGTCTTAATCCTGAGTCTTAAGTGGCTGTGCTTTTCCTCTTGGATAAGACTACACTGTATGCTTGAGAAGAAGAGAAAGAGTGAGACTGTATGACTGCAATGTGACAAATTATTTTTCTGTAAAAATTAAAGTACATGCATTTGCAATAATTGGTTGTGTCCTGCTTAAACTGTTGCCATTCTCCATTTTTAGCTGCAACACTGAGTCCTGCCTGTTCTGTCATCTTTCCTAATGAGGTGTTGTTCATGGTGAGGATACATGGGGCTCTTCAGTTTATGTTTGAATGTGCCTCTTTGAATGTCAAATAGTGAGAGAGACATGAAGGTCACAGATGCAAAGAGAAAAGCTTTTGCACAGTTTGTTTGCTGACAACATTATAGACGGCGGATGCGTGTACATATTAGTGGTTCACACAGTCTTTGTCATTCCAAGTGGGAAAGAGAACAGAAACTTTTATTACTCGCTTGATATCTCGACAGGAAAATTAGTTAGAGAATGTCAGCTGAGTTTGATTTTTATTGAAAACAAATAATTGAAACTGAGAAGCAGAAATACAATATTACCATAAATCATAAAACACACATCCTGCTCAATGTGGTATACTGTGGTTCTTCACTGTTAGTGACTTCTCCTACTGTGCAATGACTCCAAGCCAGTGTAACACAGTAGATGAATAATACCAGAGCTGAGAGAGACGATCCAGCTGTGCACCAGGCGAGCAGCAGACCCACTGAAAAGCTAAGCAGCTTTATGTTAGATTCATTACTACATCATATTAAATCAGTTCATACTGAGCAGGATTGGTGACATATCAGAAAAATCCAATTCTATGTGTATCTTCCAGCATTGAGATTTAATAAAAAAAATTTTGGTTTTTGCTTTTCTTTTACTTCGGGTTTTTTTTTTCTTTTTGGGTAGGCATGGTATTTTTTTGATTGAAGAGATTATTCTGGCACATTAACGCCTCCTTCTCTGCTGTCTCCCTCACATCTCTGGAACATCAAACGGTGGCTTTTTAAACTTCAGCAGAGTTTGCCCAATACCTCTGAAGGGCCAGACGGTAAAAGGCCTTCTACTGCATGAATGTGTACTGTATCCTGTAGGGAGCTGGAAGACAGATGCTGGATGTGCAGTGGAGAAGCAAAGCGAAGTCAGATGGGACAAACAGTCTTTGATGAGCTGAGCTTGTCAGAGTTTAAGGCACGACTAGGTGGAGGGGGGTGTTTAGTGCTCTGAGGTTGGGCTGAGAAAATATGCTGCCTCTGATGGGACAATAACAGAGTGCAGCAAATCTAAATTTAGGCACAATTAGTTTGACTTTAAAAAGTTGGTGAATTTATATAATGTTCCTTTTGACTGGTCTTTCAGTCATACACCATACACATAGACAGTTCCACTTCAAATTTAAGTCAGGATTTAAAGTAATAAGGCTGATTAGGCTGATGGCATGAAATTGCCTCAAAGGTGGCTTTTATTTCACCCCTCCCCTTACATTTCCTAAACTAGATTCCACTACAACATTTAGGGTGTTTTCCACATTACTCTACATTTACTCAACGATGAAAAAGCGATATTATCGGAGCTGAAACTTAACTCTGTTGGAATAACCAGCTCCATGGTTCTTGCAAGGCCATGTTTATCGCTATTACAGATTTAATTACTACTATTCACATTTATTCATCCATGAATTGTTAGTTGATCTTTGAGAATGTTGGACAATGTGAACCATATTTCTGGTGTTTGGGGCACACGGAAGGGAAGTGTAACTCAATCACTCCCCCCTCCATTCACATGACGAGGTGCCAGATGCGTGTCAGTGCTTTCAGACTTTATATATATATATATATATATATATATATATATATATATATATATTCCTCCCACATCCTCACACTCAAACACATACTCACACTCACACACAAGCTAACAGACACATATACATGTGCACACACACTTACTTATGAAACATAAGAAGTCAAGTTATTTCAAGTGCTCTGGCTGTAGTAGGGTGAATTAACCTTTTTTTTTGAGTTACAACATAGAAATCTTTTGCAAAATATATAAAAACTTATCTAAATTTACAACATAAAAACAAGCTACAAAGGCTCTGTAAGGATCCAAATAACCCAACAGCTGTGCCTCCCACTGGTCCCGTTTATTTTGAAACAGGCCTGGACTATCAAAGCTCTTTGTCTTAAAGACTCACTGCAATAAAAGCCTGTTTGGGAGCAATGGAAAAGGAACACAGAGTGGCAGTACACATGCTGATGTGTGATGTGGCATCTAGAAAAGTCTCATTGGGAGACCAGTGGGTAATCAGGGCTGAGGGTGGGGTGGGCGATGAGAGCCAGCTGAGATATGGAGCCTCACAGAGGGTAGATGATGCCCTCTACAGTAGACACAGGAGGGGCAGGCTAAGAAGGCCCTCTCACTCTGTTTCAGCAATAAAAATTTAAGTGTGAAATGGTTTTGTTTATAGTATGTTATTGATCCAAAGGCATAAAGTGCACTTTAGGGCCTTTTAAAATAAAGCTTTAATAAAAGTTTAGGATTTTTGTTTTCATAAATATATAATTTCCAAGTTAAATGTTCTTGCAGGATTCTTTTCATATGATATTCAGTCTCTAGGTGTAAATACAATAGCAACTGTGACATTTTTAAAAAAAACTATAAGTAGCAAAAATGTTATTAGAAAATTAAAGCTGAAAAGGGGCTCCTGAGTGTTTCACTGTTGTACATTACCGAACTATCATTAATAATGTATACATGTGTAAGCAGTGTTTTACTGATGGCCGAGCTAGATCTAGTCTTTACAGTTTGATATACTGCTGACTCCATCTACAACAATTCAGTATGTATTTTTGTGTGTTAATTATTTTCCAAATTAACAAGGTTAGCTTGGTAAATAAATGCAGTGTTGTAGTAAAGTACAGTATTTCCGTCTCAAGTGTGTTAAAGTTGCAAATAAAAGTTGCATGAAATGAACTAGTCAATTAAAAAGGAAGGACCTCCTCTGATGTGCACTTACTTACTTGTACTCTGCCACTATCATGTTTTAAAATATGTAAATACATAGTAAGGTGTGCGTAATTACGCAGGGGCTCTCCCTTTCGGTTCTGTTTATACATGGTTTATATGCGAAAAAAACGGCCGTGTAATAGATTTAACAAGTTGCATGAGGCACAGAAACTGTTGAAGTTGGATTTTCCATAAATGCCTTTCCCAAACGGCGCGCTCGGTTCACAAGGCGGCCACGTGGATGGACGAACATAAATTAAAGCCCCTGTAAAGTAGAATACCTGTACACCTGCGCAACAGCTCTCCCCTGCGCCCGAGTGAAACCCTACTCCTGCGCCTCCACCTGACTCACCGCTCTCCGGTGACTCACTCGCTCCTGTACCTTATGGAGTGTAACTCACTTTTCACCGGGGCTCGGCTCTCTGAACCCTCCGGTCGGGACGCGGCGGTAACGCAGCACTGACTGGAAATGACCACCTCCGGTGTCAGGCGTGCGCGGATGGTCCGGTGGTGGCGGTGGGGGGCAGCGAGAGCATGTCGGTACGTACGGCAGGTTGTGTGTAAACTTTGAAAGGCGTGAAACGTGGGCCCACGTGTGTTTCGTGAAGGTACGGGCGTGACGCGGGGGTCTGTCCGGCGGTCTGTATAGGCGTGATAGATTACGGCGGAGGGAGCGCGTCTGACTCCAGACACCACGTGTTGGAGTCGCAGCAGTAATTGCTGGGCGCTCTCGCTATATAAACCACAAAAAGCCTGAGCACGGGAAACCCCGGCCTCCAAACACAAACCGCATTTACGGCTACAAAACCGGGATTCGTTTTCCGCCTCCTTCATCTCACCGGCGATGATTTTTTTTTTCTCCTCCAAACTTTTTTTTCCTTTAACCCTATACAAAGTCTGCGACACGGCCGGAAGACTTTACAGAAAAATATGTACAATTTTCCAGGCGTCGCAGGATTATGAGTAGCCCTGTAAAGCATTGTTAAAGCGTATCCCTTTGACTTTGAAACGTTTTTTCTGTGTGTACATAGCCTGCGGACTTTCTGAATGCCTTTCAGTTTGGCACAAAGACTTCAATGACGCACCTGGAGCTGCGCTTTGACTTCTCACTAAATGGAGACAGACAAAAACTTTATTCTTTTTTTGAGCATCTGGGTCGGCTGTTCTGTTTTTTTGTAATCGTATAGCCTATTACGCGCTCGGACATTTATTTGATGTTATTTATATCCACACACCGAGCAACTACGCCTGCGTTATGGCACATGGACTCTACCCCCGAGGAGTTTGAAAAAAGGAAAGGGAAAAAAGAGAGAGCGTGTCATTTAAAACATCATCAAGTTTTGAAGGGTTGTTTTTCTTGCTGGAGAAGTCTATTTTATGTCGTTTGAAGGCGACCACTAAAGTTTGTAGTGGAGAGGGTTTTGAAACGCGGTGTGCGCTCACTCGAGTCCCATTTTCCATTGGCAGGCGCACTGAGGTTCAGCGAGCAGCGGCGCACTCTTCTGAGTTTCTCCCTGTGTGAGAGAGAGAGAACGAAAGAGAGCGGCTGGAGAGCCTTTGGTGCCTTTTCTGATAATCCACGCTGTTGTGATGCGAATTCCCGTAGATCCCAGCGCCACTCGGAGGTTCAGTCCGCCGTCCAGTAGCCTCCAGCCGGTCCCAGGAAAGATGAACGATGTGAGCTCTCCCACCGGGCAGCCGGACGCGGCGGCGGCGGTGCCAAGACTGCGCCCCCACGAAAACCGCAGTATGGCCGAGATCATCGCCGACCACCCAGCCGAACTAGTGAGGACCGACAGCCCCAACTTTCTCTGCTCGGTCCTGCCCTCCCACTGGCGGTGCAACAAGACGCTGCCCGTCGCCTTCAAGGTGAGTCCCGACCAAGCGCTGCGCGGATGAATGGACAGACCAGCTTAGTTTGTGATGGTGTTCACTGGAAGGAAATCAGCACGAAGCAGAAAGCTGCTTTTGAATAAGAATAAACGTTGTCTTTCTCCGAAGACCCAACACAGGTGAAATGATTTGAAATAGTAGACTGTGTGGATTTGAGATTTTTTAAAATGTTCTCTCACTTTACTATTTTCCACCTGGGCTTTTTGAGTTTTAAAAGATTGTTGTCTGGTTAATATCAACATGCACGATCAGAAAGTTATTACTGTGGCATTACAGTATAGTTAGAAAATGCATTTAAGAAATTAAAATATTTGTGAGGGGGAAAAACCCTACAGAAGTTTAATTGGTAGATAAAATGAGTCAGCATCTAAGAGAAAGAATTGAGTCCCGTGTTCATATTGTTTTTCATATTGTTTTCCTTCTGCTTTTGAAAAATATATTTTTTTACTTCCAAGATTCAGAAAATATGAATTACTTTAATATAATATTCAGCTTTTTAAGCATCCTCCCTTCAAGTGAATTAAGCAACAAAAAAGTATTGACATTTTCTCATTAAGATATTATTTTAATATGTGAAAAATGACTTAATAAATATTCCAGCAAATGATGTACTCTTAGTTAGTCTTTATATTTAAATTTTCTTCAAGCTTTTAATACTCTTCAGCAGAAAAATATATTTCTAGTTCTCTAAAGAATAGTGCTTTTGTGTTTTTTGGCTAGACTTCTTTTCACTCCCATGATATTGCACCGGAAAGACTCTTTTCATTGCTTGACAGATATAATTTATTTAAGGATAGATCAAAGGCACTCTCAAGTGGAAATTTGTAGCTACAGCCCTGGCTACAAATCAAATGTGACCCTTTTTAAAAAAAAAATATAAGTGTTATTTAACCATTTTGATAACTGTGACTTAGTAATTATTGCAGCGCTGTAAGCCTATTCATCCCCTTTTATCTGTGTCCAAGAATCTAAATGATAACATGAGGCCTCTGCGCTTTTGTTTTGAAAGACTGCATTTGAGGTGATTCACTTAATGACATTTATCACGTATCAGACTGCTTCAGGGCATTTAAATTAAACCCATTTATCAACTTAATTTGAAGGCGGATGGCAGGATGTGAAGTGATGAGTCTAGACAAACTCTTATGAGTGAAATTGAGAGCGAGATAACATTGTGTTTTCATGCAGTTTCTGACATTTAAACTGAAAGAATTCCTTTGAAAATAACATTTTTCCCTGTGCATGGGAGTAAGAGACTATAATGTAGCCTACTGTAGATAGAGTTTACATTTTGCTGGTGTTATGTAACAACAGCAAGAAGTAAAAACTTAACTTTATGGAATTTCTGCTCTTTGACCTTTGTGCTTATGACAGGTTGTTGCCCTGGGAGATATACCTGACGGGACTGTTGTCACTGTAATGGCGGGCAACGATGAGAACTACTCCGCTGAGCTGCGGAATGCCTCAGGTGTGATGAAGAACCAAGTAGCACGTTTCAATGACCTCCGCTTTGTGGGCCGCAGTGGCAGAGGTGAGGCCTGAAGCTCTCTGTGCTCCTTTCACTACAACACAGTAGTAGTTATTAGGTTCAGTGGTGTGGATTAGTGGCCACATTTGCTACGTGGCAACCACATAATGATCCCTCTGACTCCAGACTCCGATCCCACCGCCCATCTCCCAAAGCCTGAATGGTGAATCATGCGCCTTCCCCTTTCTTTGCCTTCTCGATATATTGTCTATCTTTTAATCTAGATGAGAGATGAGCTGCTTTTTCCTACTTGTGATTATTAATTTAATAAACAAGCTGTACAAAGATAGAATGTGCATCTGTCAAGCATCAACTGCATTAGAAAGCTTGGATCTGATAACAAGAAATAATATTTTCCCCCTCCTTTTCACCTGACATGACCCAGCTCAGTTCAGGCTCATAAACATGCTGGGTGGTGGTGCAGCCCTACTGCTGATCACTCTATGCACATATCTTCAGGCTGTCAGGCACAGAAGTGCTCCTGTTGAGTCTATTGGCATTCCTCAAATGTTTGGCATCACAAAAGCAACTCTGCATCGCTTACTGTCTTGTTACTAAATCATGTAGATTTGGCTCTCCTGATGTGCTCTCGCACTCGCCGTGCTTTCTGGAGCTATTTTATTTTGTAGAAGTCTCACAAAAACTGGTCGCCTGTCGTAAGTTGATGGTGATAAGTGCTGTCAGCAGCTCCACCAGCAACTTTTCCTCTCGGTTTCCTTCTCTGTTGTAGCTGTCAGAAAAGGGAGGAAGCAGAGGAGTCAGTGGGGATGAGGGGTGACAGAGTTTTGAAAGGAGACAACAAGGCATTTTGGCTTGACCTGTTGCCACAGAGACCTTGCGTGAGTCCCTTTTCTGTAACAAAGAATCTAGTAACAGGAAGTGACATAGGAGCCAGGGTAGATCAGACTACAAGGTGTCTGAAATGAATACCCTGCAGTGACAGATAAGTACAAGCAGAGTGAACTGATAGGATGTTAGATATCTAAAGTCATGCACAGGAGAATAAGAGTGAGAACAGAGATAGACAAGGATTGATGGTTACAGGGCTGAAATGATGCCACCGTATGATGATAGCATTGATGCATAGCACTAATTCAGAGGAATTAGATATAGCTGATATCATCATTAAACTTAATAGAGTTGTAGCATACAGGCTTACCTTGTCAAGAAGCATGATTGAGATAGTATAGATGACAACAGCAATAACCACAGTGAAGCAGGAAAGTGTCCCACGTTATCATAAATCAGGGGTTTCCTACCCATTGAATGTGACACATTCTCACAATGAGTTCATTAGAACTATATCTGGACATCATGTATATCAGCGTACCATTTCTCAATCATCTGCTGTTTTTGGCTACTACTCCATTTAAAAGCTATTCATACCATCACACTTAGTCACTAATTTCACTGCCTCTCAGGTGAAAGTGAGTTTGTCCTGGCTGCACCAAACATTATCTGAATAACTTATTACTGATTTTGTGGCATTTCACCTCCCAAAGAAGTAGTAGGTTACCATTAAATTTCAGCTCTCTGGCCCAAATATGAATGGTACTTCTGGATATTGCGGGGGAAAATATGTTATAATTGGCAAAATTTTACATCTACGAGACAAATATCACTTTAGTGCCTACTTTTATGTCTACCAAGTGTGAACAAAGCCCAGGTCCACATAAAGACATTACGTTGCACAAATAGTTTTATTTTTACTTTTAGCTAGCAATTTAGCTGCTCACCAAGCCTTTGAGAAACTTATTTATATCTCTTTATACATAACTTTGGCTAGCTAATGTATCAACTAAGGCTGCGCTATTAATTCTCTGCAAATATTAATACAGATGGGAGCAATTTAGCTGATGCAGAAATGATGTGAGGCAAAAATATCATTCTATTCTAACTGAGCACTCAAAGTACGTTTTACTGCAAGCTTCATTCACACAGTACTTCATTCTATGCCCTTATGCACCTTTAACTACCACACGCACATTCGCACTCGGATCATCAGGAGCAATTTGGGGTTCAATGTCTTGCCCCAGGGCACTTTGGTATGTAGACTGGAGTGTCTGGGGTTCAAAACACCAACCTTGTGGTTAAAACCTGCTCTACCTCCTGAGCCACAGCTGCCCTGAGTCACTTTATTGGTGGATATAATAATATCAGTCATCAAGGTCGATATTGGCCTGTACTGATATTCTGGCAGGGTAGCAGTGCATCCCTAGTATCTCCTGTGTTTCACTATCAATTTCATTTGCTTATCTTTACTATTAGCTAATTCATTTAATTTTTAACTCTAGTTTTAGCTAGCATTGCTAACTTTGTGACTATAGTGTTTCTATTTCATTTTAGTTGCTCTTTTTTGTTGCTTATCCATGACTGTCAACTTTTATGCTGAAGCTTGTTCAGATTTGCTCAGTGAAATAATTATTTGTAATAGCTGAGCTAATCTTTCCACATTACCCTGACTGGTGCAGAAGTATCTCCCTGGGGTACTCATGTTGTTGGAAATCATTGTTGTAGATCTGCAGCTCTGCTACACCCACATGCACCTTAAAGACAGGCATGAGGGACACCTGTTGCGTCTATGATCTGCTATCTCTGCTGGCTGGCTGCTAGCTGATCTTTGAAAAGCATGTTTATTCTAAGCTAGAGTGCAGAACGGAAGAAAGGAGGACACACACAGGTAGAGGATGAATGGACTGCTGCTCAGATGAGTTGCTACCCCCACTTCCTGTTTCCTGCATGTAGCCATGGTTATTCAGTGCGTCTGCATACCTCTGATATTAGTGTTGGTGCTGACTCGGCTGTTGGACTCTGATTCATAGCATTCTTCATGCATGCACATAGTAACGCATACACTTGCACAGACACAACCCCAAGGCAGCAACTGCTGGGGATTATCGAGAAAGGAAGTGACTATTAAAATGCCTCTCGCCCACTCACAGTGCATTAGAAATTCTGGATAACAAGATCCCGGCTCCTGTAGTCAGTCGTCCATTTAGACTCTGCCAAAGAACCTAAATAGAGCCCCTCACAAAGCAAGTGTTGTCTGTTGTTAATCCTCTCTAAGTCGATTTTTCCTAGTTTGTATTGGCTATTATGTGATCACAACCACACTTGTGACTTGGGGATGTTTTAGAAATGAATACCAGCCTTTGTCTCAATTGTCATTTGATGTTGCTTGATGTCATTACAGGCAAGAGCTTCACACTGACAATCACAGTATTCACCAACCCGCCACAAGTGGCCACTTACCACCGAGCCATAAAGGTCACTGTGGACGGACCTCGTGAGCCCAGGAGTGAGTACCGATGCACGTTCAAGCTGCACAGTTGGGAATATGTTTAAATGCCCAGGAAACATCACAGGTTTTCTTTTAATTTGCCTTTAAAGGGGTACACCAGCAACTTGGTAAATGGAGGAGTCCCAGATGTGAACAATGAGGATCAAAACAAAAGCAGCAGGGGCAAAAGCATCCTGCTTTTTTAGCCCCTAAGCTGCATTGAGTTTCAAAAATGTTGGATCCTGCATTTCCATGAATATTTTTTAATGGAGTAAATTATCCAGTTTGTTAAGTAGTATTGGATTTTAGCTCAGATATCTGATGATATTATTGGGGGGATAACTGTGGAAAATACTTCCCAGAGCCACACCAGCTGAACTGTTTTTACAGTTGTATCCCTAAACTTGAGATGCAAAATTGGTGGAGTGCCCCTTTAACTAATCTGTGGGTGTGTCTCAGTGTGCAGCCAGCAAACAGAGGTGAATGCCCAGCTTAAATGATGACACACTATTAAAACAAAGAAATTAACAAAAATGTTTTATAGGGAAAAGTTCTCCATTGTGTTAATTAGCGATCAACAGGATATTAATTAAAGATAGCTTCTCAGAAAGCAATCTAGTCTCCCATGTGACAATTTGAGAGACAGAAGAGAAATAAAATGTGAGGCAACGTATTCCTGAGAGGGTACACTGGGTAGCAGAGTGCTAGCATCAGCTTATTTTAATGGGCCATATAAAAACAACTGAGGAGGGAAAAAAACTTTACTGTAGCCAACAGTGCCAACTGGTCTGGCATGCAGCTGTTTCCACAACCCTCCTCCCTATTCATAAAAAAAGCATATTCTCATCTCGTGGCGTCTCAATGAACAATATCACATCACAAACAACCCGCCCGCCTGCCCTGTCACATATGGCACCAGGACACACAGAGACACAGAGGAGCCAGGAGACAGTAGGATTAGTACCACCATCAGTCTCCATTGTAGGAAACCTGCCTGTGGTGCCAAAAAATGCCTCACACACTCAACATTCAGCGCTCATCAACATGCACCATGAAACAAAGGCATATGCTTGTCCTCAAACGCACATGTACTCACGCTCACACCCACTTTTCCCCACCATCCGTTCTCGCTCTCGAGCCATCTTGTTTGATCAAAAGCATTTCCTATGCATCTGCTGTCCCCCTTCAGATGACTTTCAAACAAGCCCTGTTATTTGGTGGTGAGCAGATGGGAGTCGGAAGTGAATTTGTTTAGAAAAGCTCGGTATGGCCTCAACAAAGCTGCCATCTTAGATTTGCGTCCAGACGGTCTTACTGGAAGCCTGAACAAGTGAAGAGTCACTTAACTAGAGAAATGGCATACTACCTGATCAGGTGAGAGTGTTCTGCAACAATGAAGATTTTCATCATCCATATATTGTTTTTTCTTCTATTTTGTGTTAGGGAAATGTTTAAAGTTAGGTTTTGCATATTCCAACTTCAGTCTCAAGACAGTAATTTAAGCAATAAAGACTATGTCATCATACATAACCCCTGAGCTTCTTTCCTTTGCTGCTAAGTGGTCAGAATTACAGTGGTGGTGTAATTTACTCTAAAACTACAGCCAGAACACGTCTCCCTCTCAGGGGTCATTAAGCTGAGGTCGGAGGGTGGCAAAACACACATGTGCCCCCTCCATCGAGTTTCCCCCTCTTCCATGTTTTTAGCACAGAGACTCCAAGCTAAGAGCAGCGGCTGTCTCCAAAACTGTGATTCTATCTGTGAACGCTTCATTGAGACATGGGGGGTTTGTTGGCTATTACTGCTCTATTTTGTGTTAAACGAGTGGGTAATTAGGAGGCCTGTGCTATAGCTGGGCCCCTACAGGGAGGGTTCCACTCAGAGACAGAACAGTAGGCTATCTTAAAGTTGACATACACTGGCACTCTGTGGCACTGCTCTGTGAAATCACTGTGTTTTCTTTTCTGGAAAATAAGCTGACAATAGCAGTAGAGTTAAACGTGGGTTGAGTACTGATATAAAAGCAAACAATTTTTTGTGCTTCTGTTGATTATTTTTTAATGCTTTCCCCACTTTTATTGACATTTTTCCTCTTAATGGCTTGCCTGCTTGTGGGTGTCTCATTCAAGATTTTTGTTTGCTTGTTTGATGCTCCTTATGGTAGCCATATGAGTCTTCCTTAGGGATGTCATTTCCCCAGCAGTCCCGCATCTAATATCGGTCGGGTAATAAAGTAGGACCACCCGTGACTCAGAGGGGCTCGCATCTCTGAACTGTAGAGCTGAGCTTTGTTAATTAATTGCGTGGTCAGTGACAAATATCAGTGAGGCCCAAGTTTAAAGATCTGCGGTACGATTTTCCTTGGAGGTTTACAGTGTGTGTGTGTGTGTGTGTGTGTGTGTGTGTGTGTGTGTGTGTGCGCACGCGTGCATGTATGTAAGTGGTTAGTCAGGTCCCTCTGGCCACTGTGTTATTAGCGGGAGGCTAACTTGGGTTTTGTGGCTTACATTGTGCTTAATCGCTTGACAGCTCTTGGTTAACCTGTGGTTTGCCACTGCACCAACAGCTCATCGAGTGTGTGTGTATACATGTGTCTGTGTGTTCATGCATGCAGACATGTGCGTATCTGTTTGCCCATGTGTAGCTGTTTGTGTCTTGTAGTGCCTATGTCTGCTAGTGTGCCCCCACATGACATGGCTTGCAGAGTGTGTGTTATTGGTGTCATTAGTCTAGTGTAGCCACAGTGCTGATTTGGAGCAGAGCTAATAGGCCTCATTAAATGTCATTTTGAGCTAATAGACAGGGAGTGGTTGTTTAAACCAATAAGCTTTTATAGGTGGTTCTGTCTCCTTTCAGCTGCTCCTGATGGTGGCTGTGGCCAGCTGAGACAAACTTCCTGAGTGATAATAGCCAAGCCGTAATAACACAATATACAAGGTTTTCTGTCCAAACCCACTGTTCTCATTATAGTTAATTGATGACAGACAAACACAGAAGGTGACAAAAACCATTGTGGCATTACACATACTGTGCCTTGCTGCTGTGGCATATTGCAGTGGTTATTTCCTATAACTGAGCGTGTGTGACGTGTGTGTGTTGTACGTCAGTAGTGGAGGTTAGCGGTCAGGTCCGACCCTGCTAGATGGAGTTTGAAGTCGTCTGGTCTTGGGGGTTCTGGGCTCGGGGACGGGGTCGTGTTTTGGTTCAGTTTTGGTCAGGGTGTTAACAAGTCTGGTGAAGAAGCAATGGTTACTTACAAGCCTGCAGACAATATTAGTGGTTCAGGAGACCTGTGTGCCAAGCCAAACTCTTGCAAGACACACACAATACTTCCATATGGAGTTATGCTTCTCTATATACTCTATAATAATAACTTGCAGCCACATGGTGCTTTACAGAGCAAAACTGAAGAAAAGAAAATCAGCATATTTCCATTAAATAATAAAGTAAATAATTAATAAAAACACAATTATACACACAAATAGGGAAAAAATGTGAAATCGCATGAGAAGAGGCCACGACAGAAAGCAGACTGGAAATCAAAACAAAACATGTATATAAACACAGGCTTTTCTGACAAGCATTTCCAAAGCCGGGGAGCACTTATAGTGAAATCTCCATCACATTTAGTTACTAACTTGGTTTAGGAATACCCAGGAGACTTGGGCAATAAACAAGCTGCATGCTCTCATACATAATCTGCTTTTTTGCTGTTAGTCGAACAACAGTCTTTATCAAAATCAGCTGGCTTTAAGTATCACTTGTGTCTCATTTGCTGCTCAGTTAGCACAAAAAAGGGCTCAGTGCTTTGTACAAAATTGACACAGCAAAAAAATGTCTTCCTTACCCGACTTACCAGAGTGACTACTTCATGACTTGTTGTGGTGGTGCTTATCAAATTAATGAGGGTAAATTGAACTAATATTAACAAATCTGTAGTAAAGAAACACTGGGAAAATTGCAGACAGTGGAGAAAAGCACATCGGAGAGTTATTATAATAAACTGATGTGGCAAATTATTAAAATTCAATGAAACTGATCGTAGACACACTCTTTTAGCGGTCCTTTTTCTTCTTCTTTTACTGTCACACAGATATGATTGTCTGTATTGTGATGCTATCAGTGTTGTAGGCAGTGAATCATAATAGTACTGCATCATGAGCTTTTCTGTGATTCCCACCCATCTGGCACACAGTCACCTGGAATAAGACCCTAAACATAAAGCCCACTTTTGCCTTTATTGGGTAAATAATCACTTTTAAATTGACAGTGCAGTCTGAATTAACACCAAAACTTGGAATTGAATTAGATTTGAGAAAAATTCCACCCTTACAAACAGTGTTATAGGAGTGGTTGCCAGGTTACAATCTATTAGAACTCATTATCATTGGCTATGATGATACCAAAAAGCCTCAAACAGCACAATCACACCTACAAAATGTCATTACATGTGCTTGTGAGATAAATGCCAACATGTTAATTACACTGAAGTATTAAATTTACAAGCTGCCAGACAGCTGCCACTTCATTTCCTTGAATTATGCACAGGAATGAGGCTTTATGTGTCTGGATTATGGTGCCCTGTCAGTAAATGCCTTGAGCAACCTGTCCAAAAACAAAGTATTCTTTTGTTCATCATCCAAGTAATTAAAGAGGATTTCAGAAGATTCACCTATCGCCTGCTGCACTTGAAACAGCTTTTACAATGGTAACTGAACAAATAAAACTCATCCAAACATCAGGAGGAAAAAAGCATGAAAAGAGGGAAGGACTGAGTAGGAAGGGGGAAGAAGGGAGAAGGAAAAAAATACTTTAGGCTTTTCCAGAGGCAGCCAGTCACTTGAATGTCTTATGAAGTCCCTTGAAGAGGTGCCAAGGCGTCTAAAGAACAAAATAATCCAGTGGGAGGGAGAGACAAAGAGGAAAACAGAAGAATAAAGAGTGAGAAAGGGAGACAGAAAGTGAATCATAAAGAGATATAAAGATAAAGAGACAAAGTCTGGATTTGGTTGGCCCAGAGATGCAACAAAAAACATCTCAGATGGATTTGTTCTCCCCTGTTCTGAATCAAAACACTTTAATGCGAGGAGAGAGGTGCAGAGGGAGCTTGTCTGAAAGCCACACATAAGCTAAACTCTCTCTGTGTGTTGCTACTCTTTAAACTTTGTACAGTATTGTACAAATGTGTATAAAGTGTGTTTGCATTCAATAAATGTATCGCCTATGGGAATTGTATGTCTATGTGTGTGTGTGTGTATGTGTGTGTCTTTGTGTGCCCTTCCCTTGCCTGGCTAGCTTCCTCCAGGCTGGAACGCATGGACCACACAGACGGCTGGCTGTGCTCCACGACAGCCTGGCTCCCCCTTTCTCTCTTTCTCTCTCGCTCCTTTGCTTGCTGCCTCGTCTCTTACACCTCCTCTTTTGTTTCTTTGTTTCACTTCTTCCTCTTTTCTCTCTCTTTTTTCCAGTTCTGTTTTTATTCACATCTCTCTTCTTTTCCTCTTCTCCTTCCCTCTTCTCCCTTTATACCAGACCCCCATGGTAGACAGGCATTTGGCTGTCACCCACTCAGCCACGCTCTGCCAGCTTCAGATTGCCACCTGAAATAATTCATTGTTTCTGACCACTCACAAAAACAACATGGCCACTGTGAAAACTCCAAATAAAAAAGTGAAATATGGAACCAGTGTATTCATTCATCCACTTTACTGTTCCACCGTGAGATGACTGACACACACAAACACAGACTGGCTGATTCAACCCAGGCTCCACGAGCATGGGGGGTTTTCTGAATCAGCCCCAATGATACATTCATCCAAGCTCTCCCGGTGATCATAAACCAGACTGAAGGGCTTAGAGGGCACGATGTGACACCAAATTTATAAATTATTCCATTTATTCAGGATTTTCTGGTGCTCTGCATTTTCCTCACGTTACTTCAGCTGTAGGCAGGAGAATTTCCTACTCATGTGCCTGTGGTGAAAGTTGAAACTTGATACATTCGAAGAGGAGGATCTTTAAATGAACAGATCAGCATTCTAAAAATATGCTTTCTTGATGGGGAATGACAGTTGATCCCACTCTGAGGCATAAGCTATAGTCAGGAGTAGAGATGGTAATCAAGAACCAGTTCAGATTGTCCAGTCTACTGAAATTGTAAGATTTAAGGTGATCTGTTATTAGAAGTTGCGTCTCACATCCATATTTATACTTTTTATAGTGTAAAATCACTTTAGGATAATAATAGTTGTGCATTTGTTCACTAATTAGAAGATATTTATCAGAATCAGAATATTTAATTGATCCACGGGGGGAAATTATGTTAGTGGGTCTTTGTCCATAGGAGTTACCGTGTTGCGCTGTCATGCTTCTAACAAGACTCAAATAGTAGCTTTCATGTTTTAGTTAATGCTATTACAGTGCAGAACAATGGATAAAATCCATTACTTTTGTGATATAAAAACTGAGCTAATTCTATCTACACAAACCTCTGGACTAGAAATACTTGTGGATCCTGTCATGGAAGACCCCATTTTGTTTCCTGATGGCCACCGTAGGTTCTCTGACATGTTTGGAAAGGGAAGGGGTGACGACAGGTATTCAGTTGTTGTACTTCCATTCTCACCTGTAGATGCCAGCTATATTTCGTACACTAATCCTTTAAACAGTGCACCCCTGAGTCATGTGCAGCCTTTGTTCAGTGTTTCCCACAAATTTAGATTTAGACAAATTAATTAATTGCCAAGTATTTTGTGACAAAAAGTCCATCTCCATCCTTTTGACATTAGCAGTCTTTGTCCTGCTCTGCTGTCTCAGTGAGTTTGCCAGTGCAGCAGAGCAGATCCGTTGGCTCTGTTTAGACTTGGCCTCCTGCTGTTCCAGCTGCTGTCCAAGACACTGGAGATGGAGTAGCCCACATCTGACGACAGGACAAGATCCTTTCTGGAAGATGATATCAAGGACCGTCATAATAGCAACCTGGCCACGAAGCCAGCCAGATACAGGAACAGCTGAGGAGAGCTGGTTAGCAGATGTTAACTTGCAGATGGTGTTTTTCTGAGTCGGATTAATTTTTTTAATGTTAAACAGAGTTTCTGTGGTAATGATGCTGATATTTTTTCCCACACAAACAACTGCTCTAAAATCAATTAAGAAATCTATAAGGCATCTGACCTACATGCAGGATTGATAATGGCACTAGTATCAATAAAATCTTGTCAATATCCATCTCTACCTTGGGCACATTAGTTTAGCATAAAGACAATAAACAGGAGAAAACAGTTAGTCTACCATTGTCTACTAAGTGCAAAAATCCACCTGCCAGCAACTCCAAAGTTCACTGATTATCATGTTGCATCTTTAAACTGTATAAAATATGAATTCTAGTAGCTGAAAGAAGAGGAAGAAGAAGTATCTCTGCACAAAGCCATAGCTGTTCCACCAGCTTCCTATCTTTACTAAGCTCTGCTGAGGTGTTGCTGACAGCTTCAGAATCAGAAAACTTTATGGATCCCAGGGGGGAAATTACTTAGATTACGTATGCTCAATTAAATATAAATTAATAAAAATATGGAAGATAGAAAACATGATGATCTTACATGTAAAAAAGTGCAATCTGTAACATAAATACTCCAGAGTTAAACAAACAGTAGTATATACAAGATATGGCAATAAAAAGTAGCCCAGGAGTCAAAGGGAGAAGCTATAAAGTTTGATAGCCACATTTAGGAATGATTTCTCGTGGGGTTCTGTGGTGCATCGTGAACAGATTTGAATGTATAAATGTTCACATATAAATGTTACACAGTTCTTTCAATTTTCCTAATAGTTTAGCCTTTGAAATTACTGAAATCTTTTAAAAGTACATTTATACAGTTGTCATGCGAAATCCCAATACAAACCACTGCCTAGCTGAACGAACTGTATTACATTTGAGGGATATTTTCAGCCAGGACATAAGAGGCAACAGCTAACCATTAGTCAAAGATCTCTGTGCTCAGGCTCAGATTCAATCTAATGCTGCCATTAATTATGGAAGACTTATATTGTGTTTGCCTACTTGCTCTTACTAACTGTTATCAGATCAGCAGGGGTGAGCTGGACCCAGACCTATTTCTCTGGGACGGCTGAAATAATACTATTCTAGGATCAGTGTGCAACTGTGTGATTTGAGATACTATCTATAGAGGTGTTATCTAATCATTCTAAATCTTAGTTTGTGTGTGCATGAGCACGTGTGTAATGGTTGTGTGCAATTGTGCATGATTGTGCATGCAGGAGTGTGCTTCCATACATCCATTTTTTGTGCATGTTTCTATGTCTTTCTGGTGTTTCCGTGTGTGCGCAAGTTGTTCACATCTGGTCTGAATCTGTCCGTGTTTCCGGGCGCTGGCTGGGCAGGGAAGTGGCAGGCGCTATCGAAAATCTCCGCTGTTTTCACAGGGATGATGGGAATCTCAGGGACTTTCCCTACGGCAGTGAAATCATCCGCCTTTCCCGCTCCTTTAAATACCCTCGGCTCATTCCTCCGCCCTGCTAGGGTTCCGATAAAACAGCTGAGACATCTTGTGTTTGGCAACAGTTGTCTTCTAAAAGGTGTAATTAACTCACGAAAAACTGTATTTACTGTCAAAGCCTGCTAAACTAATGGACTTGAGGTCTGGCTGTTTGGAGTGTAAATTGGACCTTAATGTGGTGGTTGACATGCTGCATTCCTATAGGGGAAAAAACACAAAGGTTTCCTTTAAACTGAGTGACATCCATAGATGTCTTGATATTTTTGGTGGCCCAGGATGGAAGCTGAGATTTCCTGAAAATGTAAGCAACGACAAACCTTGTCAAGCACACCAGAGTAGTTCTTAAATTGTCCTTAAATATCTTTCTATATTTTGGGATGCTCCACAAATATGTTGAAATCCTAAACTCTTCCCAACTGTTTCAGCATTCACCTCTCTTCACAGAGCCTGAGTCGCCTAAACGGCCCAGAACTCTTAATTTACTGGTCACTGGGGTCTCTTCCTCACCACGTGTCTCCTCCCTACTTATGTCTGTCCCCCTCTGTCTCCCATCATTCCCTTTGGTCTCCCATTGCTCTCCCATTGCTATTTATTCCCATCACTAGGAAACAGGCTGTGCACAAAGCCTGCACTGTGTCCCGAGGCTTTTTTAGAATTGAAATTGGGTCTGTTGAAAATGGAAATGCTGTGATTGACTGGGCAAAGCTTGCACAGAGAGATGAAGCATGCCAGCGAGAGGCACAAATTATCTGCAGGAACGATGGGGAAATATTATTAATGAAATATGGACTTGAATTATGTTATAAAGTCTTCAATAAGCCGAGGTCTTTTAGTAGCCGATATTATTCTCCCTTCCAAAGCAACTAGAGGAGACCGATGATGAGATTGTCTATTTATTTTGAGCTGGATGATGCCAGTCCAGTAACGTCACTGTAATAAAAATCATGGTCTGTCTGTCTGTCACTGGCTGCCTTTTTCACTGCCACCATTCTCAAGTCTCATTTCATAGAGCAGTGTTTGGTATTAAAGTTCCAAACAGTTGTTCCAGAGTAAATTAATTTGTTGTGAGAGAGTCACATGGTTTGTAAGAGCATAACTGAGGCTGAAACAATGCTTTGTTGCAGTAGTGGAAAAATGTTCAGCTGTTATGGGCGGTTTTTAAAAGAATTTTTGTCTTTGTCATTTTGTATTTATTAAACTGACTTAAATAATCAGCAGAAAGAAAAAGATGGAAATGACATCCAAGAAAGCCCCTACAAGCTGGGATGTTATTATTAATACATGTAGTTGGGCTGTGAGGCAGTTTTTGTTATCTTTGATCTTTGTAATGATGTCGTAGTGACATGAATGACAATCCCTTTTAAAGATTTTTTTGTTCACCCTCTCCTCTACACCCACCTGGTGTTATAAGAGCATTGCCAGGCCTTTGTTCCCAGCTCAGGCAGCAGTCAGGTTAGGCAGGATTCTAAAGTAGCTCACTGTTTCTGCCTGAGCCAGCTGGAGCCCTGCCAAGCACAGTAGGAGTTTCTATTCTTCTCTGTTTGATATTTACTTTACCGCCTTTACAGGGGAACTAGTGCAAGACCAGACAGACGCACTGACACAAGACTGTGTCAGTGTTAAAAGAATTGTGTGTGTGTACAGGCCTCTCTCTCTACCCCACCTTTACTAAACTATAGGGTACACCTGGGGACCTTTGCAGGTTTTGAGTTTGTTCCCACTTTAATACCAAAAGGACAGGCTCAGACTGTGTGAGTTAAACATCATCTTTTATTTGGGTGTACAACCTATATTGTATGTGTTAGCAGTGTGTGTGTACTGTATTGGTATATTGGGGGAGTGTAGAGTTACCAGCCTGAGATAGTGATGAGAATAGAATCAGGGGTATAAAGGGTGTAAACTTAGTGGCAAAGGAATGCAGGAAGAGAAAGGGCATAATATATTTGGCATAGGTTATGACTCCTGTGGGGATAATGGGGTAATGGCGTGAGAGCTTGTATTTACCTGGGGAAGAAGCCTCCTGTTTAAAAGGAAAATACATACAATTTTTCCCTCTCATAGTATCTCTCTTATCTCTCTTTCACTCTCATGCAATGTGATCTGAGGTATTTACCTAAGACTGTTAATTATCAGGATGTAGGATCCCATTCCCAAAAGCTCCTGCACCCCTTCTTTGTTGGGACTGTGTTTACCAAGTAATGCATTGGCACAGAAGAACTGAGTCATTAAGGTTGTTCATTATACAAGAACACTGGCATGCCAAGAGAGCAGCCAACAACCACAAAGCTAAATATTGCTAGTATGTTTCAGCTTACAATGCTAAAAATATACTTTGTATGCAACATCACAGCAGTAATAATCAATGATTAGATAAATTTGTGTTACATCCTGTGTTCCATCAGTATAACTCGTGCTGTTTTTCTGTGTCTGCAGGGCACCGTCAAAAGCTTGAGGATCCTCCCAAGACTGGTCTGTTCTCCGACCGCCTCAGCGAGCTAGAGAGGATGAGGGTGAGGGTCACGGTTCCAACACAAGCCCCCCGGCCAGCTCTCAACACAGCGGCCAATTCCTTCAACCCACAGGGACAGACGCAGATAACAGGTGAGCTGCCAAGGACAGCTGATACCAAGGTGTTGGTGCACTGGAAGCATTCAATGTCACTGACCATGCACAGAATCTCTGTGAGCTTATTATTCTTTATCTGAACCCAAATCTATAGTTTTTTGTTAGAAGTTTCAAATACAAAGCCTTTCTTTCGCCCAGCCTTTGCAGGTGCTGGGTGTTAAAAGTCTATTCAAAAGTGTGTGTCATCTGGGATGTGTCATACTGTCAGACAGAATTACTTTGAACTTTTTACACAGTCAAGGATTAGAAAGTTTAAAGGAGCTAGTGGGCATTTTAAATTTTTGGTATGTTTCACGTTTCATTTTCCAGCCAAACTGTCAAGAAAATATAACACAGAGTTAACTCTCTAAATAGGCACATGTCCAGTATGCACTGCACTTTTTCTGGGCTATGTATCACTAAATGAACAAGCACGCTGAGTCACAAACCAGGCAATATTAACTGTATGTGAGGTGAAATATTAAACCCCAATCGGACCCTCAGACAAATCCTGAGTGGACCAGTGGTTGAGCCACAAAATGCCAAACACTGTGTGTTACACTGCCTCTGAGATCATCTGTCTTTCTCTGCTTCATCACTCTATCAATCTAAATCTTAGAAGGTAACACCATCTCTCACGGTTCAGGATCGCTGCTACCCGATCACCCAAATTTCTGGAGACACGTCACACGTTGTCATTTAGCTCTTAGTTAATCTCTGGCATGGTTTTCGATTGCAACTCAGTGGGTTGTTTGAGAAATGGTTTAACAGTGTAGCAGTGTTTCGGTGAGAATTACGCACTGAAGTGGACGCTTTGTGTGAGCAAACTGCCTTAGAGGTGGGCTTGATTGATAAAAGTATGGGATTTTTTTTTGCCTCACACACCTCTTCAGGTGTCATACGTGGTTTAAAACAGTTTAAAAGTGAATATTAATTTTTTTCACCTTTTTATTTATTTCTGTATACCAGTTGGGGTTGTTATAGTGAGCAGCCCTTATCGGTTGTTTTTTTTTTTCATTTTAACAATATTAATACACCTTACAGTATAGGTAGCACCATCAGCTGCTCCCTTGTAATTTTCCCAAAAGGTTGCCACACTGGATTAATCCACTTTGGTAATTTGGCAGAGGTTTTACACGGGATGTCCTTCCCAACACAACCCTCCATGGTGAGTGGGACTCGTGTACCCACCTGGAATTAAACCAAGAACCTTTTGCTTGTAAGGTGAACGTGTAACCCACTGCAATATGGGGACACCATTATAAACTATGTGCAGAAAATTAGTAATGCAAAAAGAATAAAAATGCTGTCACTAAATGCCATCATTAACCTTGTTCATCATATCTCTTGTTTCGTTTTTGGCAAATAAAGAGTGGTTAACCTCCCGCAGGTATCTGTTATCTCCTTTGACGTGATGTTGTGCAGCAGTAGCAGTCACACACTGTGGTAGTAGATAGGTAGCTAGTTGTGTTATCTTCTTTTTTCCCCTTCCATGGCAGGTGGCAACTACAGTATAGGGGTGTGTGTGTGTGTGCATACATGTCTATATGTAGATATAGATAAGACATACACAAATACACATATATTTTCTGTTTCAGTCAGTTTTCATGTTGAGTTCTTGTTGCATCATAGACACAATGATAAAATGTGGTGTGGTTGTATGCCGGTGTGTTTACACCCTGGCTGAGTGCCAGTAAGGCTCTCTGTGCCTCAGCTGCAAGCACAATGTTTTATAAGGCAAACAGGAAGATCTTCTCTCCAAAGGTAAACATTAGACATCTCATTATAAAAGATGTTGCATAACATGCCCAACTGATACTTAAACCAAAACACAGGCAGAGAGAAACAGAGACACGGATCATGTCCACAACTGTGAATGTTATTGTCAAATCTAACCCCCAAAAATTTAATATTTGAAAAAGCCTATGGGCCAATGGTAATTCTTTCTTTCTTTTCCTGTCTGTTTTCTCTTTATACGAATTTCTGAGCTCCTTTTTTTCCTCACTTTTATTTCTCTTTTCCTCTCTCGCTCCATTTCTTCCCATCAGACCCTCGTCAGTCCCAGTCCTCTCCTCCTTGGTCGTACGAACAGACGTATCCGTCCTACCTGAGTCCCATGGCATCCCCCTCGGTCCACTCCACCACCCCCCTCTCCTCCAGCCGAGGCACAGGTCTGCCTGCCATCAGTGACGTGCCTAGACGATTGCCAGGTAGAACCTCAACTCTCCTCGTCCTGTCAGGGTCATTTAATCTGCTACAAGTAGTTTAGTTTACAACATTTTCTTATAACTAGAAGGGGAGGGGGAGAGAAAGACATACACGCACACAACTTTACACTCAGTCAAAAGCAGAAACATATATGAAGAGAAAAAGCTATGAGCTACTATTTGAGAGAGAATAATTCAGCAAAGCAAGCTCATTCTCAGCCGAACGTGAGGAATGAGGCACGCTGTCCGACTGTCTCTCCAGAGAGAGAGCGGTTTGGATAGTGTTTTTCAAACAGTCGAGGAAAAAAACTATTGTTTCCTTTTTTTCCTTGCTTAGAGCCTTTGATCCCAGAGGAGTATGGGTAATAACAGGCCCAGGGATAATAACAGGCTCGTGACTGACAAATAAAGTGTCTTTACAGCGATGTGCCACTCTCACAAGGCATTCTGGGTAATTGCATTAGCGAGTCTGTTTGCAGTAACGGCAGCATCTGTGTTCCAATTTGTCCCTGTTTTTCCCCCAATGTAAGAGCTCCTTTAAAATCCCTACATGCCGCCAGACGAGTTTCTCCCCGTACACCTGTTTGACTCACTGCCATGAGAGGATTTTTTCTATGCTGCTTTTTCTTTCTGTTTCCTTGTGCTAACAAACTACACCCTCTTGTGTGTGTGTGTGTGTGTGTGTGTGTGTGTGTGTGCATGTGTGTGCCCCAAGCGAGGGTGAGTGATTAAGCGATGCAGCCGTGTGACTCTGCATTAGAAAGGGTTTAAAATCCAGCCAGCTGCCTTGTCAACTTTGATTAGTTTGGTCTTTCCCTTCAGCTTTCATCTCGTGAGCGTCAGGCTTTGTTCTCAAAGTGACACGTGTGCACGTCTGAGCTCACGCGCAAACACTGGGCAAAAGCTCGCCTCCCTACTTTTACCCACTTGCACACCTCAAGCGCTTAATGCCTCCTAAGTGATGTGACTAAGGCTCTCAGATCTCTGGAGATCATGTTGACACCTCGCCAGGCTGCTCTGTAACAGTATCCCACCACAGAACATACTGACAAGTACAAGCAGAAGCTGATATGGATGCTGTATCGTGAACTCCATTCCGCCCTCCCTTCATGCACCTTCAAAAGTCCAGCTCATGTGTCAAAATGTTACATTTGCTCAGAAGCAACTGCAGAAGTTAATCAGTCAATTCAAACACCTCATTTGGAAGTGATGCTCCAGAGTTGGTAAACTACTACCAAATATTTAGACAACGTTACGCTCTGGTTTCATTTAGGCTAATAAAGTTCGATTTGGCTCATCATCACAGGCCCCTCTGAGCACAAAAAAAGGGTCCCAAAGTTAAAAGCAGGCCGTAATTGGAGAGCGCCGGTCATGTTTGAGATCACACTGCTCCTCTACAGCGGAGAGACAATCACCTACTATTTCTATTAGAATCAAACAGATCTCGTGGAAGGAGGAAGTTTAAAGGCCCTAATTAGCAGCATATGCTATCTGACGCTAGCAGCAAACCCGGCTTCGCAATCCCTCCCTGCACATAAACACTGCACCCACCTCCCCTCCCTCCTCTTCCCCACCACCCCCTGTCCTCTCGCAGCAGACATGGTGACACAGAAGACGCCTGGTGATTTATGATAAGAGCACCATGGCTGGACTAAACCGCTGAGAGAGGAGACGGGAGAGAGGGAGGGAGCGCGAGAGGGGGAGGACCTCCTATTCTCCTTAAACTCTTCGCCCAGCGCGAAGCTCGCCGCAGCCAGTTAGTGGTTTTTGGGTATTTTTTAAAGGGATGAAGCGAAAAGAGGAACGAAGGGTGAGATGGAGCAGCTCCTTCTCCGCTCTCTCTCTCTCGCTCTGTCTCTCTCCCCAACGTGCACGCGCACACGGACACACACACACATACACACATGCACACATATTTGCATGCATAAACAGTTGCACAGATGCACATAAACATGCGCCAACACACTCACAGAGACATAAATATGCAAAGGTGTAAACATGCTTGCATGGGACTTTGCTGATGTGTTTGGGAACTTTACCGAAACGCGGGAGTGAAGTCGATGGATATATTTTTATTAATATTGAGAGATAAATGCTGCTTCATAACTGTGCCCACAAAACCTATCAGCGTCTCCAAATTGGTTCATAGACAGTTCAATTTACTGCTGTTTAATTTCTCAAGAGACTTATTCATTAAATGCAATTAGTCTACAAGACAAAGTGCTAAATAGCTTCATAGTCCAAGTCACATTCAACACAGTCACAACTGACAAGCTGATATGTAATTATTTGGCTTTCATAACAAATCTGTACTGTTGATGTCAGAAAACCCCAAAGAAATTCACGTGTTTGTGTGCTTTTTCTTTTAGGTTCGTCCGACCTGAGCCCATTCCCCGGTCAGTTTGAGCGTCAGTTCCCAAGCCTCTCCTCCCTCACCGAGAGCCGTTTCTCCAGCCCTCGGATGCACTATCCGGCTACCTTCACCTACACCCCACCCGTCACTTCGGCCATGTCACTGGGCAGCGCCCACTACCACACCTACCTTCCCCCTCCTTACCCGGGCTCCACCCAGAGCCAGAGCGGACCCTTCCAGACCAGCAGCACGCCCTATCTCTACTACGGGACGTCTTCCAACACGTACCAGTTCTCAATGGTTCCCGGTGGGGACCGCTCGCCGTCTCGGATGATCCCGCCTTGCACTAGCGCCTCCACGGGCACCTCCCTGGTGAACCCTAACCTACCCAGCCAGACAGAGGGAGGGGTGGACGGCGATGGGAGCCACAGTAATTCCCCGACTGTACTCAACCAGGGAGGCCGCATGGATGAAGCAGTCTGGAGGCCATATTGAAGAAGACAGAGATAATAAGTCAACTGATGTCATGGTTTGAAAGCACAAAACCTTTTTTTTTTTTTAGAATGAAAAGGGGATTTTTGAGCTTGCATCAGCTATCTCTACCTTTTGCTTGGAAATTAAGGTTGAGATAAAAAAAAAAGACCAGACTTGTATGGACTTGTCCTCCTGGAATGTGTTTAGACCAAGGCGCTACAAAGGGAGTCATTTTCAAAGCAATAATAAGAAAGACAATTTTGGTTTACTAGGCCC
The DNA here is from genome assembly GCA_015106775.1 of Etroplus canarensis. NCBI lineage: Eukaryota > Metazoa > Chordata > Actinopteri > Cichliformes > Cichlidae > Etroplus > Etroplus canarensis. The sequence goes on from VUQH01034074.1 coordinate 48,008, forward strand.
AAGTGGATGAGACATTATTTCAGCTTTATTCTAGTCCACAAGCTAAGGGATGCTTCAACAATATTTGTTAAAGACTGCCTCTTTTGTATAGTGTTTGTATTTCATTAAGGCTTTTTTGCAGAGCATGTTTTTGTACTACGACAATATCAAGATGCAAGTTAAGCACTGAGTAGCAAGTGATAAGAGTAACACATATGTTACTTTAAGTGGTGTGGACAGTAAATTTGCTTTAAACCAATTAATTTAACTTGTATATTGTGGGTGAAACGATGTAGATTGAGGCGTTTTCTTCGTTTTAACTTATAAAGCCATAAATTATGTATTGTATTTGAAACTTGAGTCAAAGAAAGGTAATCTGAATATTTTTGATGCATCTATATGACTAAGTTAAAATGATTTTTTGATAGGTAATTTAAGAGATTAAGAGGGGGTTTTTTTTGTTGCACCCAAAGATTTAAATTGTGTTGAATATGAAATGTAATTTCCAAAGAGTATTGCAACATTTTTTTTCCTGGTGTAACTTTCAGTTTAACTGCTCTACACATTCAGAGCCCAACATCCTCGCTAGGCGTTGACACACATTTGGCTCCGAATTAAACCTTTGGTATTTATTGAGCAATAACTCGTATTGTGCCTCTTGGCAACATACCATTAAAGAGAGTTTCAGTGGGGGAAAATAATTATCCATTTGGGGAAATTCTGCTTGATTTCTTTAGTCTGTCTAGTCTGACATGCACACAGATACTTTTGCAGTTTCTTTTCCAAATAGAAAATGGTGCATTTAGACACGAATTGACATTTAGCCCAAAGATGATTGCAGTGGGTACCGTGCCTAATGGCCCACTTTAAAGCACCAGGTCAGACTTTAAGGATCAGTTATTTTGTGATACATGAACTCCTCAGGACTGGAAGAATCCTCGGATGATCCCACAGATTTGCTATATCTGTGTTTCTTTTTTCATATCCAGTCTGGCTGAAAGCTTGGTCCAGATTATAGCTTCAGCATGCCAAGTCCATTATAGCTTTCATATCATGTGTAAAAGATAGCTTTGAAAAAGTTTGTCTTAGTGTGTGATACACGCACAGGTTGGACCTTTTTAAAAAATGTTCTCTTTCAGTCTTTGAGGTTGAAAAGAAAATCTCACACAAAGACAAAAGAGGCTGTGATATTCCTTCAGGCGTTTATTTATTTTCAGTTTTTACTTGGGGTTTACCAAATTGATTTTTACCCTCCTTACCGGCTAATGTCAACAAGAAGGGTCTAAATCTAAAATCATTCTGTGGCTTCAGCAAGAGGGGAGGTCTGAAATTAATAATTACTTTGTGAGATTCTAAAATGTGTTTAAGTTAGGGGAAAAACTGCAAATAAAGAAGAAAAAAGTAGCGACGTGATTGGATTCAGCTGCTGGCAGCAAACTGGTAACCAAAAAATATGGGAGACTTGTGTATGTTTGTTTCATAAAGCACTTATTTCTTGTTTTATTTCTAGCAGCACTTGCGGCTGGCAGCCAGCAGGGCTCGTGGTTTTGGTCCTCAGTGGAGATATAACGCCACTGGAGTCACTCACACACACACACAGAATGGATAACACTTGGCCAAACAAGCCATTTATATTGGAGTTTAATCTGATCTCACAAAGTTTTTTTTCCTTTTTGCTTTCATACAATATGATACTCAGTTCATGTATGTAATAGAATAACCCAATTTGAAAAAGCTGAGAAAAATATGGCCCCATCCAAGTATCAGACTTCAAGCTTTTCATTGAAGGTTTGCACGGAGACTTTGCAGAGGATGTTCTGAACTCACACACGCGTTTCCCCAACAGCTTCAGCCCAAAACATACTTTTGCTGTTATAGTTTAAAATAAATAACCAAATTAAAAACATTTTAGATTGCTGTGATTTTATAGCATATTCCCAGACTCTATGCACATCTGACGGAGTTCATTTAATCTGCTTAAATCTTTTAGAAACTGTTTACACCTCGATGCAGCACTGACACTCTGATCTGTCCTCATCTGCTTCTTCCAAAAAACAAAGGTTCATCTTTATTTTTAAATGTTGCGTACAAACTGTCATTGAAAACCTTGTATTATTTAATGATCAATATGTATGATATCCAGGAATTGTACTTGCTCTTATGTAAAGTTTACTTGTTATTTCTATTGTTATGCTCCTTCTCATGAACACTTGTCAGGAAACTGAATCTAATGGAGACTCTGTTAGATTTTGCTGGTACGTTTCATAAAGATCATAAAGTTGTTGTTTTTTTAAAGGGAAAACAGACCTGACAACAGTGAGTGAAATTGGCATTGTGATTGTACATTTTGTTTATTTTAAGAATAAAATAGGAATTTTGTAACTTAACCTTTTGCTCATAATTCCATTTCTCCTCCAAAATCCCAGTTTTTGTTTAATTTAAAAGGCATTATGTATAAAAAGGGTGTTAACGTTTCCCTGAATTGTCATTTAATGGCCCCCTTTGCTCAATTTTTATCTAATGAAGGATGTGCTGTATGTGCAAGGGTGACACTGGAGGATTTCCATCTGCTTGAAGAGGAAAAGTTTCTCTGTGCTTACCTAAATCTCATAATACTTATGAATTTGTGTCCTAACAACTTCGGAAGCCACTAGTGGTCCATAATTGTAGCCTGAACAGGAGTGATGTGGTCCGGTGTACAAACACTGAGTGGGAAAATGTAGCATAGTAATTGGATTTCTTTACAGAGGATCTTTAATTAAAAAAACCTTAGGTATTCACCATATTTTCTGGGTATTTTCTGGACTCAATTTCCTGCACCTATTTCAAAATATAGACAACCACTCACTACACCCTTAATCCTCCATGCACATTTAGTAGTTATCACTCATTTAAGCTCTTTCAATTGGAGTTCACTGGAGCGTGTTGTGTGTAAGCAACACGTTCAGTGGTGTTCTCTTGTGTGCGGCGTTCCGTCTGCACCAACATTGTCTTTGGACTGGGACTGAGGCATGCCGAGGCCCCCTACACGCTCAGCCAGAGTACTGCTGCCACTGACATGGCTGCATTTCAAAGGTGCACTGAAAAACCAAAGAGATGGAGACAGAAACAGAGACAGGGAGAACCAGGGAAGCTGTTTTACATTATTCCAAGACATAATAGAGCCAATCTGACTGCATACATACACAAGCCTGAAAAGAGAGAGGGGTATCTACAGCATCCCCATGTGTTTTTTTAAAGGTTCGGCTTGGGAACATTCTCGGGATTTCCCTGAATATAGATTGCGTGGAAAAAGTTCCTGCTGGTTTCAGGTTCACATTCTCAGCGTTCTCAGCCATGTCTAGCAATTATCATAATGAACTCCGGAGGAGCAGCGGGACCCAGACACCCAGGGAAATTAGCATAATGTCCTCCATGCACGGGAGAGACAGCAGCACTGAGGCAGACTCATTTAAGAGGGGTTGGAATCAAGTTTTTGTCCCTGTTAAATTTGGTGGTTGAACATGATGCCAGCGATGATGTGCGCCTGATTTTTATACCAGGTTGTAAGTAGTTTTGCAGCAGCACAAAGCAGACTGCACTTTCTTCCTTATATTATGCAATCAACTGAGAGGAATACAAACAAGAGTTTATGAGGAGACAAAACCACTCCACTCAAAGAACTGTGCAGATGCACACATACACACACAGCTGACAGCCCAATACAAACTGTTTACGTGACCTCTACAAACGTTTCAGAGGAGCAGCTCAGGCGGGAAGTGATCCTCAAGGGCCTCATACCACTTGCAGAGCTGTATATCTCTTCCTATGTTTCCGTCTCCACTAACAGGGCTGTGGGCTGTGTGTGTGTGTGTGTGTCTGTGCATCTTGATTTCTCATTTAGTCCCAAGATAAACTCTAGTCGATGGGCTCTCCAATGTGGGCCTCCGCTGTTGAATCAGCATGAAGCCTTGACCTCCCTGAACCTCTGTTATCTGATGTCATCTGGGCTTCACCAATAAGGAGGGGCCACCTTAATGTCTCAGAGGATGATCATCTTCTGTGAGTTCAGCCCATTCCCAGCATAAAATGCATAAAACTGGTTGTAATTTTGGTGTGATTGTAACTGACACCTCCCCACCGACACCCACCCACCCACTGCTTGATCCTTGAGCTTTTCAAAATGTGACAACAATAACTGTGTACTTTGGCGCACTCTAGTGGTTTTTTTTAATTTAACCATAGGGACCAATGTGAGGGGCCTGCCTATATGGTGTTCCATACAGTAAAGGCATGCTGGATGTGGCCAAACTCCAGCTTATTAAGTTAGTGAGACTATTGCTAAACTTCCAACACCCCACATTTAGCCTCAGTGGACTTGAGTCTACACAAGAGCTTTTCCTTCATAAATGAATGCCAGATATGAAAAGCTGTTCACCCTCACAGAGAGGGGGCTGTAAAAGACAACTTGTCTTCTGACCTGTAATAAAAGAAATGATCAACTGGCAGGCGAGCTGCACCCAGGCAGCAGCCCAGAACCTCACAGACATGGTAGGTTGTAAGGCAGCCTGACATCCTGCACCAGAATCCATTCATCACTAGATTAAAGCGTGCCTGTGTCTTTAGCCTGCTTTGGAAACATTTGATTCCATGAAACCATTTGCTGCTAAGTGAAACGCAGCTCAAAGAAAGTGCACTTATGAAACCCAAAATGCCTACATTTAATGAGTTCTGCTAGTTCAGATTATGCAATTTGATACTGGCCACACTGCCTGAAAAAAGCAGGAATTACTGTGAAAATGTGAGTGTCAGGACCATGGAGAGCGACCAAACACACAAACAAAAGCCCTCTTTGTCCAATGCCTTTGCTTCATGTCAGTGTTTCAAATTATACACCATCTCAGCTGTCAAAAAATGGCAAACTGGTGCAGCACAACTGAATGCACAGAACATAAGACAGGATAAACCTCAGCTCTGTGCCAAATATTCATGTAAAACAGGCCTTTTCCATAGGTTTCAGCCAGGCAATAAAATTTAAAAAATTTGGGCAGGGGCCCCATCTTCGCTTGAAACCAAGCATGAAGGAGCCCTATGTGTTCTTTCTGTCACATGACGGGTTGTTAAAACTTTATCAGGCGAGTGTTAATTGAGAAATAATGGACTGGTAATTCAGAGTAGTCACAGAGATCCAACTTACTGCTGAATGACATACAACCCTGGTGACATTTGGATCGTATTGGGGCTTTTTTGGAAAATCCACTACACAACCATGGCCATGTGAGGATGCCAGGCGAAAAGAGGGAATGAAGGATGCCCGCCATCGTGTCTGGTTCTGCTTTAGACATTCATCCTCTCTGTCTCCAAGGATCATAACTCGTGTTAGAGGCAGGTTTTATGGTTTATGACTGGAAAATAAAATGCTCCGCACTTCCTGCAGGCGAAGTGATGATTTACAACTATGAATGATAAAGTGAGCGCCTGCCTGACAGTGTGTGGATGTGTGAGGGCTGCTGAGAATCCAGACATGTCCGACATGTGGATGTGAGTGTGGTCGTATAGCGAGTGTGGTCACCACAGTGTGGTTATATACATTGGAACACAACATAGAGGAAAAAGTTGTGTCTCAGTAGTAGGTATCACTACCTGACATCATCATCTCACATAATTAGCACAGTGTCCACATCCTTCTCCAGTGACCAAAGATTATTTCATGTGGTTCACAACTGGAACAGAAACGCTAACCAGCGAATCTAACCAAGAGCATAAATACCCCCAGGCTCTGCAGTCTCTAGACATGGTTACTCACTTCAACGACTCCTCTCCAAAAAGCCAATCAGATATGTTTATTGTTATCTTCTGCCTAAATTTGGGTCTGATTATTTAAGTACATAGAAAAATGTCTCGATCACCTGGCTCCAAGCTCAAACAGTCCACACTGCAAGCCATGGCTGCCTTGTCCCAGCAAGTGATGTAAGACAGGGGTCTATCTGCGCCAAAAAATCCCTCTGGTGAGGTCGTCAGTCTTACGCCTAAACCACAGGCGCGCGCCAGGCAGATCAATAATCCCCATCAACCCTCACCACAAGTCAGTCAAAGCTCTGAGGGCAGGCCAACAAAGGAGGTTTGGGAGACCTGCTGAGAATCTGATACTCTCTAAGATGCTCTCTGTCTCAGAGTGGAAGAGATGAGAAATCATCTTCAGCAGCTCTGCCTCTCTTTTTTTAAATGGATCTCTTCTTATAACATGTTCTCATGCTCTGATTAGACACTTCCCTCCCAGGCCTGAATGGCCTCAGCTCTCATCTTCTAAATGGGCTGACGTGAATGTCACATGTCAGTCATTAAGTAGCTTAAGGAAACAAGGAGACAGCATTACAGCAGTGGAAAATCACTGAATCAAATCAATCCACTCAAATCATAGAGCAACGCATCTATGTTTCTGAAAAATATGTACAAAGAAAATCATTTAACAAAACTTACCACTCCTCTGTTCTAGGAGCACATCCAGAAGTCATAGACTTATTGATATATATAATATTGTAATATATATATATGTGTGTGTGTGTGTGTGTGTGTGTTTAATGCAGTGATATTAAACAGGTTAAATTCGGAAAATCTGGACGCTTTTTTTATTTCAAGTCACAAGTCATAGGGAGGGCAGTAAAATTCAGTGAGGTCCAAGTCACGACATTTTGGGCATTTTGGTGAAATAGGTAAACATCCATTGAATTGATGATTTGTTATAACTTTGGTAATCCATGACTTCCTCTTGCACATCATGAAGTCAAAATACTTTGGTTAAGAACTAAATCCACTGCTTTATTTTGTGTTAAGTGCTATTTATTTTAGCATACTCACATTAAACTAGGATAATCAAAATGCCTGCCACATGAAAGCATTAAAATTCTGATACTACTGCTATGCTATTATTAACGATTAAACAACCACTGTACCTTATCATTAGTATTAAATGCTCTTAGCCTTGGTATCATTTAAGGTGAATATGCATGTTCCATCAAAGGAACCTCGTCAGTTCTCTACATGTCAGGCTGTGTGAGCACACTCCAAAAACTCTTAAATCATTTGGTGCTGATGTTGAAGTATGTGTTGCATTCAACTTGGTTGGAGACTGTTTGGTGAAAACTGTTGATAGACATGTGTCACAATGTGATCCACAAAGTGAGCACTGCTTTGGATTACTGACTAAACATTTCACAGTGTTTCTCTCACAGTTGCAGTTTAATCAGTTTAAGTCCAAATCCAGCAGCACGGCGGCCTTTTAGTCCATTTCGAGCCCAATGCCTAAAGTCTCAGTTCTGCAGCTCTGTAGGAATTTAATGTTTTTAGTTGTGCCTTTGGATTAATGATTTAGTTTGTTCAAAGTTAAAGCACCATTTTCTGGTGAATGTGCTTCTTTACCTCTTTAGGTCACAGCAAATGAGCAATTTGACTTCTTTTTCCCCTTCTACTTGCACTCTGGTCAGAGGCTAATGTCCAATTTACTGTAGCTTGCTGGCAGATACAAACAGCCATGAACAGTCCTAAACCGCTGAACAGATACCCTGGATTTCATATTCCTTAAAGGATTCAGCACCGGTTGTTGTCCAAATCAATACCTGCACTATTGTAAAGAACATATTTTGAGAATAGACCCAAACAAATATTGGCTAGAAAAATACACACAGGTAAGAGACTGAATTTCATCAGAAAAATATTTATGTAGGAGGAGCTTCTTTATCTTTAAGCTTTAATTGTAGTGAGTAAAAGGAAAGCTGGCTGCTGATAAATCTGTGGCTGTGCCCTCTGTCATGATTAATCAGCCGTTCCCTATTTTTCTCCTCATGTAGATTAAAACAGCAACAACACAGAATTTCAGCAGCACGCCTGTCACTGACATTTCTATTTCTGTCAGCTGATAAATCTATGCGAGACAGGGCACTTTCTTTTGTGAGCTTCTGGCTCATTTATTATAGCTTTATACATTTTCCAGAGTGCTGTGCTGTAACTGCACTTGTGTTTATGCACATCCTCAGTGTCAGAGGAAAGGATAATACATCTGCGGGAAATGTCTAGAGACCATCTGTGTTACCATGGCTGAGAGGTTCACCTGTGCAGGCCACTTTGTTTGGCAGCCCTCTGATTTTTTTGGTTCTGATTTAATGACAGAAAATGTCCTGCAGCTTAACGAGATTTTTTTGCTTCTCATCTCTCTTCTTGCTGTGTTTGCCTTGTTTTTTTTTCTCTCTCTCCACAATAGACTAGTGAGGATCCACTTTATTGCCTTGCTATTTCACCATACACGTAAATGAGTCTTACCTTGTCAGAGCAATAAAACTATAAATATTTCGCTGTAGCTTGTAGGTATTAGGATGCCACATACAGGGTTGAAGTCTGGGTATAATTCTTTAATCAGTGACTTGATGACTGTCAGTACTTTGTGTTGAATCTTTATCATCTCCATTCTTATGAGTTAACAAGAGACAGACGATAAATAATAAGAAGATGATGCTAAGCATCTGTTCATTAGGAGCCAAATGGGGAAGCTTAGTCATGACAACAGGGAGTCTTAATTTGTATGTGTGTGCATGTTCTCTCATCCTTGCCTGCTGTGTGAAGAAGAAAAGCAACATAGTTGTGATGCTGAAGCTTTACCTTGGTTTGTCGGACTCAATCTGAGCAAACACGCAAAGCCTAAATCCAACATAATAAGTTCAGGATAAACTCTGCTGTGCTGCTTTGCATCAAGCCATGCGGGTGAAGGGCAGGGGCAGGAGAGTGTTGACAGTCGAATAGACTGATCAGCAGACATGTTGCAGATTGAGGATTTCTTTTTGTTTTTTGACTTTTGCTTTGATTTTGTGGGAAATCTGTGTTTGCTGAAGCATGTGAATATGTTTGTACAAGCACAGCAGCTGTTGACAGCCTGCGTAATTGTTTTTCTCCTGTTCAGACTTTGTCCCAGTCATGAAATGAACAAGCCCATAAAAGCCTTATGGTTATGGGCAGCTGAAATGGCCTTTGCTGCAGCAGGGGCAACCGAGGTAGCACTGCTTATATTCTGGAAGTGCAGAGATCACTCAGTAAGGCAACAACGCCATTAATCTATTATTTTTTAAAGTCAGCAGTGTACTTATAAGCCATAGTCCTATATAGAAATAGGAACATACATACATACATTAGAAACAACACAATTTGTATATACAGTTAGATACATATTTGGACAATGACACATTTGTTTTTGTGTCTGTACACCACCACAGGAAATTTTAACTCAAACAATCAAGATATGATTTGAAGTGCTGACTTTCATCTTTAATTCAAGGGGTTTAAGAAAAATATTGCATTAACTGCTTAGGAATTACAGCCTGTTTTCAGTGGCCCCAAGGTAATGGGACAAGCTGTTTCATGGCCAGGTGAGGCCTGTTTCCACATTGTTCCATGACAAACTAAGCAGATAAAAGTTCTAGAGTTGATTCCAAGTGGCTTTTGGTGGCTGTTCACTGAAAGTCACAATATAAGGTCCAAAACATATTAATACAAATGAAGGAGGTCATAATTAGGCTGAAATTCCAAAATAAACCAATTAAGAGAGATAGCAAAAACCTTAGGAGGGGCCAAATCATCAACCTTGGACATCCTTAAAAAGAAGCAATGCACCTGCAAGCTCAGTGACACCAAAAGGCCTGGAGACCTCAGAAGACAAGTAAAAGGATTCTTTCTTGGGTAGAAAAACCCCTTCACAGTATCTGTTCAAATTGAACACTATTGAGGAGACAGGTGTACCATTGTCAAAGTGTACAAGTATACAATCAAGAGGTGCCTTCATGAATGTAAATACAGAGGGTTTACAACAGCGGTTCTCAAACTGGGGGGGGGCGCGGTGTCACTACAGGCGGGGCGTTGACAACCAGGTGCAAAATATTATGTGAAACTAACGTGAATAGATTTTTTTCCAGGAAAAACTAATAAACGAGAGTTTTCAGATGTTACTGTGCTGACGATGCGTACGTTTATTTATGTAAAATTCAGCAGCTCCTTTTTTATTGTTTGTGACTGATGAAATTGTGGGGTGTGGGATGTGCATTTTTGTACAGTGTGGGGTGTGACCTTTTTTCACCAGAAAAAGTTTGAGAACTGCTGGTTAACAATAAGGTGCAAACCGTGGTTATACTCAAGAACAGGAAGATCAGATTCTACCTTACCAAAAAAAAAAGAAAAAACAATTGTACAGATGAAACCAAGATGAACTTGTACCAGAATGATGGGAAGAAGATGTGTGGAAAAGGAAAGAAACAGCTCACGATCTCAAGCATACCACATTATCTGTCAAACACGCTGGAGGCATATGGCATAGGCATGTATGGCTACTTTTGGAACAAGACCACTAGTGTTTATTAATGATGTGACTGCTGCTGCTGATGAGTTCTGAAGTAAACGGGGCTATACTGTATGCTCAGATTCTGGAAAATGCAGCAAAACTAATAGGACGATCCTTTTTTTTTGAACCCATTGAATTAAACTAAAAATCTGCACTTCGATTCATGGTTTGCTCGATTTAAAATCCACTTTGGTAGCGTGCAGAGATAAAATCGCACAATTATGGACCTAACCATAAATGCTCTGAAAAGATAAACAAGTACACAAACTTCAGTTAACTTCTAACTTAAGGTTCAGCTAAGTTTTTACTAAAGTTAAGCTAATGTTAGCTTACAGTACAACACCTTAAAAGTAACAGGTGTTACTGAGCTACTTTACTGACTTTATGACTGCCCTGACAGATTAGCAGGTTACCTTTATGCTTAACAGTAGTTTTATGTCCAGAATCGCCTGAAAATTGGCTTTTATAACTGTATGTGCTATGTAGCTGGAGTTAGCTTGTGTAACTTTGAGTAAAGACATTAAAAAGTTGTTTTAAAAGTGGAAGTGTAAACGGTCCTTGTTGTTTTACTGTTGTATGTACACGGAAAGAAGAGAGGGTGAGTTTTTGGACACAACACAGGAGTGCAAAGGTTCCTCTTCCATGAGTTGATGTCACTGTTTTGCAATGTCCCACTGCCAGAAATCCACTGATAAAAAGAACTGATAAGCTTGGAAACATTCAATTTGAGTGGATTGGATAATTTAAACTGAATTTCAACAGGAGCTATTTTCAATTCCCTAATCAATAGTGTGGTGTTTACTAATTTAGACAAAGTTTTCATACAATCGTTCCTATCATGGGAGTTAAAATTGAACTGACCGAAAATTGACCCATCATCTTGATTTCCTCACTCTGATTTACATATTTGATCAAATCTGAGCAGGGATTATTTTGACCGGATTGAATCAGATGCTGCCTTTCGGTATTAAGTTGCACTCCTTAATGCTTAACTGTAGCCTACGTTCCCATCAGCTCAGCTTATCTCTGTCCTTGAGTGCTGAGTCTCCCGGCTGCTTCAGCCAAATGTCTTCATTGATGTGCTCTAAATAAAACACTTAGATGTCACTTTGCACGTGACTCTCAAGAGATTTATTTGACATTTATGACATTTACTTTCAGAAAATATAGGGCCAGGGAGCCTTCTGGCTGCAGAGGCTGCTCTGCCCATTTGTGTAATGATATGGGATGAATTCCAGTTATTGGAAAGCTGTATAAAAATCTGAACGCTCCACTCCCCGTGTCTGTAAAATTATGACAGAAGCAGCAGCTCTGCTATAGACTTTTTAGTTTGGAAATCTGTCACAGATGGCTGTCTTCTTGTGCACAGCCAAGGAAGTAATGTGATTGTGACAATTGCATCTCTTTTGCCAACAGACTGAACATGCTGCAGGTTGTATGAGTGACAGATATGGGGTCAGCAAGATCATTTTTGCAGACTTTCACTGTGGTGACAGTTATTTGCCAATTTTGTAAGTATCTCCGTAGTTTGATTGGAAAGTTATTTTGCATTCCACTGTACTTTCAACCATTTGCTCATATTATCCATGGTTTTGTAAACTAACTGAAACAAACCTTTCATTTTGCTTCTGATAAACCAAACAGTAACCACTGAAGGTTTGAGATCTGAGGTGCATGGAAAGGCTGGAAGCTCCGTGGAGCTGGAGTGCAGGTTTCCACCATCAGACCCAGCAGCTGTGTCCTCTGCATCCCAGCATGTGGTGGAATGGGTGCGACAGGGATTTGACATTCCTGTTCTGATTAAATTTGGATCCTATGCACCTCGTGTACATCCACGATATGAAGGTAAGCATCTGTGAGCCCAGAAAGTAGCTGACAGGTCTCTCTAGTGTACACTGCTACAATTGAGTGTCATTGTCTGAAGCAGTACAGTATATCTTGGTACTGCACATTCCAGCTTCTAATGTAAAGTATACTTATTATGAACTCAAAACCTCTTGGATTGACTGTCAGTAAGTCATGTAGAGACATTTTGGTTCTCCTGATGATAAAGGCTACTAACTTTGATCCCCTGCACGCTGATGTTTGCATTTAGCTCTAAGCACTGCTCTACCTAGAACTTTGTTGTGCAACCCATGATATTTAAAGATCCCCTCCAGGTATGCTTGAAATGTATTTTTTTGCAGGTTGTGTTGTAGACCCGGTGTGTAATAAAAGCTTCCGTAAGGAGTGAAGAGCTTTTATTTTTTGCCATTGTGATTATGAAAGAAAAGAATTTGAGGCCCTGGTTGAAAATATTAGCATGTTTGACATGCTTTAGCCCTAGTTTTTCGACCGAAAGATTGTAACTAGTATCTGAGTCCCAGAGTACACTCAATACCACACCTTGATGTCCTTTCAGACCAGCTTTACATTTGCAGTTACTGTTAAAGGAGCTGAAACATTGCATCATCATCTATTGTGCACTCTCTGCCCACAAAGAGAACAAAGAGTCCATGGGGGAAGAGATCTTCTATAGTCCAAGTATTCCTTTGTGTGGCTCCTGTTATCCTTTAAAGTTCCAAACAATGGAACAAATGTGGACAAAAAGAAAGCATGTCTGGGGTGCTCATATCTTTCTTTTGTCAGAGGCATTTTCTTTTCCATAGCACTGCCTGAAGAAAAGTTCAACCTATGGACCTTTTCAGTCTTTTTGAATTTCAGCCTGAGCACAATGCAGACTTTTTTATAAAAAATGAAGTGCAGTTTTAGAAAGAAAATGCCAAAGGAGACATGATGATCCCACTTCAAAGAGTAAAAATGAATTTATACAGTTCAGGTGGGAGCATAAAGTAGACAGCTAACTGGCACTCAGTTGTTACCTTGTCATTTATTTTCAGTGATGAGAATATCAATAGGGGGTAGATAGCAGCAATCAACATTTAACTTATATAATTACTGCTAAGGCAATCCTCTTCTTCAATATTCTTCAAAACCCTTCTTACCCGCTGTTGCGTCAGTCACTTCAAACTCATTCGGTGCAGCTAAACACTGCTCAAACCCACACAAATTGCTTTAAAATTCTGGCAGAGCTTCCAAAGGCACCAGATATCTCTGATTTTTGGAGGAAGCGTGTATTAAAGATGATGAACAATAAAGTGTAGACTGTTTTGATTCGATGGAGTTTCAAATATTTCACCAACTTTAAAACTGTATAGGAGGAATTAAAAGGGGAAAAGTGAAAACAGAACTCGAACACTGTAATATTATTACTAACAGTACTTTATCCTTTTCAAAACTGGTATGGTGCATTAACTAAAACTAAGGTTAAATGTTTAACGATGTTGTGAGAATGTCCATTTATCAACCATTCTGGAGGTTTTGATCTTCACCAGTTGAGGTTGGCCAGTCGTCACGGCATTGTAGATATTAATACATACTTTCTTCCTGAGCTGTTTAAGGACTTCTCATTTATGTGAGCTAGACCCTGGCAGTTTAGATTTCTTGCTCAAGTTGCTTTTTGAAATTTAACCAGCCAATCACACGGCAGTAACTCATGGCATTTAGGCATTTAGACATGGTCAAGAAGACCTGCCAAAGCTCAAACCAAGCATCAGAATGGGGAAAAAAAGATTATTTTAGTGACTTGAAACATGGTTTGGTGTTGATACTAGAGGGGATGGTCTTAGTATTTCAGAAACTGCTGATCTACTGGGATTTTCCCACAGAACCATTTCTAGAATGGTCTGAAAAAGAGAAAATATCCAGTGGGCGGAAGTTCTCCTGGGGAAAATGACTTGTTGATGCCAGAAGTCAGAAGAGAATGGCCAGTCTGCTTTGAAGTGTTAGGAGGGTGACTGTAACTCCAATAACCACTTGTTACAGCCAGGGTACACATAAGAACATCTCTGAAAGCACAACATGTTGAGCTGTGAAGCAAATGGGCTGCAGCAGCAGAAGAACAAGCCAGTCACCACTCCTGTCAGCTAAGAACAAGAAACTGAGGTTATAGTTTCCACTGACTCAGCCACATTGGACAACAGAAGATTGAAAAAAGGTTGCCTGGTGTAATAAGTCTTGACGTACCAAGGTCAGAATTTGGCATAAACAACATGAAATTATGGATTCATAGTGCCATGTATCAACGGTTAAGGCTGGTAGTCGTGATGTGATGGTATGGGGATATTCGTCACACTTTGGGCACCTTATTAACTGGACATCATTTAAACTCATCTGTCTACTTGAGTTTTGTTTCTGACCATGTCCATCTATTTATGTCAACAATGTACCCATCTTCTGATGGGTGCTTCCAGCAGGATAATGGAGCATGTTGCAAAGCATAAAGAACCTCAAATTAATTTCTTGAATGTGAAAATCAGGTGATTGTGCACAAATGGCCTCCACAGTCACCAGATCTCAATCTAATAAAGCACCTCTGGGATGAGATGGAATGGGAGATTTGCAGTTCTGAAGGCAAAAGGGGGGTCAGACCTACTAGCAAATTGTATGGAATAAAGTGACCATTAATTTTCTAATTTTTGTCTTCCAAGCCCATAAAAACATTAAAACTAAAAATTTGCCTTTGCCCCTTATAGAATACAGAGTTAATAGTTTATAGAAAAGTTGCTCAAAAATAAACTTTTTGATTTCCTAAGTTCTTGGGTCTGTTTGCAGTGTCTCTGTAGTGTAGTGGTTTACACCATTAACTTGCAAGTGAAAGATTTGCGGTTTGAGTCCAGGTGGGGACAAAAACCCCTCCCACCATTGGAAAGCTGCATCAGGAGGGGCATCTGCCATAAGATCTGTGCCAAATTACCTATGCAGATTCAGCCGCTGTGGTGGCCCCTTGGGGAAATACAAGCGAGTAGTCAAAGCTTCTAGCTGGGTGGGGACTACTTTCAGCTGTATATAAATACACATTGTGTCCTGTTTTTTGTAATTACAACACCAGGATGGTGAAATGTATTTGGATTTTACTCTAAATAAAATGCTCATTTCAAAGCCAGTGCAATGAAAACATGTTAAAGTAATGAATCTCTATTGCCCAGAGGAATGAGCTCTATCAGGTTTTGACTGCACAGACAGTATTTGACAGTAATATCAATTTATTGTTCATATTGGACATTTCATATTTTAATATCCTTAAGGTCTCATTGTACAGTCTAACAGCCTCTTTGGTAACAGATTCATTGGCTGCTGTAACATACAGTAATGAGCAGTGATCTACACCATTAGGTGTGTGTTTGTCAAAGGATCAGAACCTACTTTCAGCTGAGTCAAGGCCTTTCTCATCTGAGTTGGATGCCACTCCCTTACTCAACCTGACCAGGAAATATGATACAGACATTTACATAGTAATAAAGTCAGGGCAAACCTTAGCTGATGAATTATCCTAAGTGGGAGTGGGGCAGACTTTAATTCCAGCCCAGGCTCATAAAAGACAGTAGCCTTTTGTCGCTGATTCTGAAGACAATCCTTCAGCGTACAGCAGTGCTACACATCATTACACTGCATGTTAGCTTCAGAAGAAGGAGGGCAATATGCTTCTAGTAAAAACTCTAAAATATGCCTGCCCTTGAGCCAACAAATTACACTTTTTGTACCGTTAACTCAACCATAAAGCTTTCTTCACATAAAAGCACCAGCTTTTAATAGACAGGTTTGCTAGTCACATGCCTCTCCGGTGACAAACAGAAAGCTGCTGTTCTATACAAATTCAAAAGGTTTAAAAAAAGATGCTTTGTCTCATCTGATCCAGAGCTTTCTCACAGGTACTAGCCAAGGTGGGAGTAACAGGTGCAGCATGGGAAACTAACGCTTTAGAGATGGAACGACTGGTGTGCATTTCACCCCCTCGAGCCATGAATGTTCTCGGGTGTCTCAGTAGTTTGGCTTCAGGACTCAGTCTCCAACTGTTGTTTAGCTGTTGTGATTCTAATGGAAGTAATCCAAGTGATTCACTCTGCTGAGGCTCTTTTTTTTTCATTCCATCATTCCTCCCTCTTCGCCACCTAACACAGATTAAAGTTTTTTAACTCTAGGCCACCTCCGCCATCATTAGTTCTTGTCTTTGGCCATGTTTATAGCATTGCAAAGTGTGAGTTATATTAGATTTTCACCTGATTGCTCCCCTGAGAGGGTTAAGGGCTAAATGGGTTTTAAATACATTTGTGTAATAGAGCCGTAAAGATCAAAGGATTAACGTCTGCTCTGTGAAAAGGACAGAAAGTCTCTAAACACCCATACAGATGCTGACTCCTTAAAAAAGTAAATACAGCTGTATAAATGCCCTGTTTGCAGGCTCTTCCTATGTAAATCCCATCATAATCAGTCTGTGTGCAGGAGTAACACATTACACACAGCTTTCCCACATGGACAAACATGAGAGCCTGCACTGGGATTATGTTCGTTAAAGCAGGCCTCAGCCTCTGACAGGGACACAGATCTCAAATTCAAAATTTAAAACCGTGACACAGCGGTGCTTAATAGAGCCTCAAAAAACAAAGAGGGAAACCTTATCTTTTTCTTTTCTCTAACTGAAACTCGAATGCCTGGGCAAAGCTTGCCAAGAGCTGACGACATCTCACAGAGATGATGTGTGCTTGCCGCCCATGAATATCACATTCATAAATGTCTGTTCTGCACAAAATGGTATGGAATTTAAATAAATTTTCATAGAAGTTCCTGTTAGAGAAAACCAGACGTTTTCTTGATGACACGCCCTCCCTCACCGAAGCTTCCCCTCCCCCTGTTTTTTATAATTTGAAAACATCATCTCCAAAATGTTACATATCCATTTTTGAAGAAAGAAAATCAATATCTCTGGTGCATCCTTCACTCTGAATAAAACTGGTCATAACAGAAAGCCCACTCCACAGTCCTCCAAATGTCCCTTTTGTCAGCAAAGTGCCTGCTTTTTAGTGTGCTCTATTAGGACCTCAAACCTGTACTGTTCTCATAATAGCAGGTGTTTTTGTTTAGAATTGTTTAGAATTTAAAAAAACCCCAAAAAAAACACCAGTGCATCAACCGTAACCTACAAATCTAACTTGTACAGTGGATGAAACACAGTAATGGACAAGACAAAAATTCTTTAAGGTCAGTTGTTAAAAAATTCATTTTGAGAAAATGAGATTTTGCAAAGAGTGTCAATTCAAAATGAGTCTTCGGCCATCTCAAATAATAGAGTGCCTTTTGATTAGCTCAGCTGAATAAACCCCCCCCAATAAAGCCACTTTCTTAAGAAAGATAACCACCACTTTTAATAATCTTTTTTTCTGTCAAAGGCTGCAGACTTTTCATTCCAGACTTAATTCCTTCATTTGCAGAGAGTTGGCAACTGAGTGGTTTTGTGTTTCTGTGTCACCTGAGAATGTATTGTGGGGTAATGCCTTTCGGGGGCTTCGGTTGGAGACAGTTTGTGTGTGTGTGTGTGTGTGTGTGTGGAGTATGTTGAATTGAACTGAAAGGAGGATACTGTTCATATGCGACAGTCTGAAACCTGCAAAGCGGCTCTTTGGCGAATTTATAATGTCAGTGTGTGGAGCAGTGAACATTAGAAGGAAAAGGAGAGAGTCTTGTTGGTGGAGGCTGGGTTTCTGTTTTTCAATTTCAATCCAGCTTAAAGCACATCAGCAGATTTTTTTTTCAGACAACATTCTTTTGAAGCAAAGTTTCTCCATTCCTAATTTTTGCAACCTGACTGCAAATATTTGCTCTTGCATAGGAACAAATCCTTAGAGTGTGCAGTATTTAAAAGTAGAATATAAAAGCAAACTAAAGATCTGAAATTAAAATTCAGTGCCAGTAATATAGTCATCAGTAGTGCAGCGTATTCTGCAATACAAACTAAAAATTTGTTAAACATTTAAAAAAGCTTTCATTATTAAAAAAATTGAAATTATTTCACATGATTACTGCTTGCTGTAAAAAGTAAATAAGTGATACCGGATGTAAATTTGGATTGAGAGCAGGGAGCAGATGGAAGAGAGCCCGGAGAGGTGAAGGTATGCACTGGAGAGAAGAAGAATGAAAGTCAGAAGAAATAAGACAGAATGTGTGAAAAAGTGAAAATGCAAGGAGTAGAGGTAGTGAAGGTGGATGAGTTTAAATACCTGGGATCAATTGTGTGCACAAGAGAGGTGAGGAACAGAGTGCAGGCAGGTGGAGTAGATGGAAAGGTATGTCAGGAGTGCTTTGTGACAAAAGGCCAGTAACAGGAGTGAAAGGGAATTTACAAGACAGTAGTGAGACCGTCTATGATGTATGATTTGGAGACGGTGGCACTAACAAAAAGACAAGATGTGAAGCTGGATGTGGCAGAGCTGAAGGTGCTACCTTAGATTTTAATTGAGAGTGAATAGGATGGACAGGATTAGAAATGAGTACATCGGAGGGACAACTCAGGTTGAGCAGATTGGAGAGAGAAGGCAGAGAGGCAAAGTTAAGATGGTTTGTGCATGTGCAGAGGAGAGATAGTGAATATACTGCACAGAGGATGTTGAGGATTGAGCTGCCAGGAAAAGAGAAAGACCACAGAGGAGGCGTGACAGAAGAGGATTTAAGGGATAGGGTGAGATAGAGGCAGATGATTCGCTGTCATGACCCCTAAAGGGAGTACCCGATAGAAGAACAATATCCTCTTCAAGGTCATCTCCTTTTGAAACTCTGCATCAATTCCGATGCTCCTGCTACATCTGACTCCTGTCGAGTCCTCTTCGGACCAATTTTACATGGACAATTACAATACTAACTTGATCTCTTCTACTGTGTGAAATCAGGCACCCAGCAATTAGAATTTTTAGCTCATCTGGCTAAAGGACTGATAAGCTAATGCCATAGCGAAGAGTCCATCACTCACAAGTCACAAAAATTGCTACTCTTCCTAGATTATTGGTCAGATTTTACTGAAACTTGTACACAGGGATTACCTAATAGGTCTCCACTCAAATTGTGCTCAAGGTCAAGCACTTTTCCATTTTCATAAGAATTGTTACAAGAATTGGATTGCAATGTTCTTAAAATGAGCGTTTTCCCATTTGCCTGCTGTTGTTAGGTTTATTCATAAGATAATGCTAAAAGCTAGGTTAAGACTGGTTAAGAACCAGAGCCATTGTCCTGGAAATGACTGTGGGCCTCCTTGACCTCTCAATGGAGTTTAATTCTCATTAGTTTGTGCCAAGAAAACGTATTGCTTTCTTTCTGTACTTCACACATTATAGCCTGTGAACTATAATGGATCATGAGCCAGATGAGCTACTAAGCCGCTGATGTTCTGGTTACTATAATATTTTGTGGGTGGTGGTGGTAGGGGACAGTGTCGCACAGAGGCAGTGGTGCAAATGGGGAATAATGATTATGTTTGTGTGGCAAAAAACTTGTATTTTCAATCATGCAAGCGGATCCTCATACAGTTTAGGTTGTTTGCACTTAATTTTGTCCCTCAGATGCTTCAGGATGTTGCAGTAAAACTCTGTGTTTAGAGTCTGAGGACAAATTTCATGCTTTGCCTGCTTTGGGCTTGGATACTGCAGTTTCTTTCACATACAGACTGCTGTTTAGTGTGTGGGTCACAACCAGAGACCCTGCTCTCATCACCAGGGATGACCCTCGATGTGTCAGATTGACACAGAAGTTGATATTTGCTCTCTAACCAAACATCTGCATCCCAGTAGGAGCAATGAGAGCACTGCAGCTCTTTACAAGTCAATAACCTTCAGTGAGGTAGCGTCCAAATTTAAATCAGGCACAGTTTTTTGCTTTTTATAGGCCCACTAACAGAGCTTTCTGGTCCCACCTCACATTTACTAGTTTATAGTTTATGGGTATAAATTTTTCCATTAGATAATCACTCTTTATTTAACAATTTACTATCATAAATCATTCCAGCTGATTAAATGCACTGTATTTAACAGTTGTTCTTAGTTTTCTTTGATGACCAGAAATGAGTTTGGATGAAATTCAGAATGGAAATGTCGTTATATTTAAATGAACAATGCAAAGCCAACCTCCTTTTATTTTACTACACTCTTGATGTGTTGGCACACTTTACAACTCGCTAATGCTCGATTCTCATGCATGAACACATTTTCAGACTTTCAGATGTGCACAGCTCAGACTGACAGACATAGATTATGTGTGTGGAGAGACAAAGTCTGAATTTCCTGTCTCTATCCCTACCTCTGCGTTGTATCGTTCCTTTGGCCTCACACCTAATTTACCTTGCATTCAAATCCCTTGCCAACATGCATTTTTTAAATGGCACTGGTCATGGCAGTAAGCCATGCTCATACTTCCTCTCCACCCTTTTTTTCCCTTTTATCTCATCACTCCCAGTCACGTTTCCTCAACATCCTCGCTTCAGCACAACCCTCCCTCTAAGGTGCCATAGTGACCTATATCGCACTGAGCTAGTAAACAGGAGAGCAGTAAAAAAGTGCCAGGGGTCAAAGGGTGGGATTTTGAAATGTGTTAATCCCTGAATGTATACTCATGTGTATTTTACTCTACTTTAACCCCCGCCTCACTTTTCCCCTGTGGATTTTGTCCCCTTTTACCGGCTTGGAAAAGTAAATATGGTGTCTTATCGCTGTTAACATACCTAACTCCAACTTCCTGGTTCTTTTTGACTGTCAGGGTTGTCCCTCCCTACCATAGTCAACAGAAATCACAGCCTCTGTTAATAATTGCCATCACAGCACAGGCATCCCAGTGGTTCTCAGGCTTCCATGCTGCAGTGTGCTTTCTGTTTACATGTCCTTATTTTGGAAATGGTGCAGAGAAAAGTCTATGTGTCCTCACACAATGCTGTCATTGACAGTTTTTCTTCAGCCATGCTGTCCCATGCTGTTGGATCACTGGACAATTGCGTGTCTGTTAATGTGTGAAAAAACTAGATGGACAGAGAGAGATGTGGGCTGCAGACTGGAAAAGATAAAGGCTTGATGTTGCAAGCTACACTGGCTCCAGGGAGCCGTCACCTGGCAACGGGGAGATCAGATTTCTAAGTTTGTGTGCGCATGTGTGCTGCTGTTTGTGTGTTTGCTTATGCATGTGTTGCTGTGTGGTTGTTTTCAGACACCATTTGAGGACACTGTGCAATAAGGCATTGCACGCCAACAGTTACGCACACCTGAGACCTGAGAAATGACAAGTGAAGTCACAATTGCATGCACTTTTCCTCTGTCACGTTCCATGCACCTACCCTCTCACTTTTTTACCTGCACCATGTCTCTGCAGGGCGAGTGTCTCTGGTGCAAATCACCACCCTGAGGCTGGAGGGCCTGCTGCTGGATGACCAGGGCTTGTATGAGTGTCGAATCCTCTCACTGGATAAGCCCACGGATGAGCTGCGAAATGGCACCTGGACACTACTCTCTGTTGCTGGTGAGGTCAATGGAGTTGTATGAGTGTGTGTCTTTATGAGTGCTTTCAAAGTGGATTACAGTTTTCTTTGTGAGATAAACCAGAGGTCAAGGGGCAGCACTGAAACCTGGTTGAACAATAAATGGCATTTGAGCCTAAATTTTTGCCCTGGCCCAGTTTGTCAGTCAAACCACGGAAATTCAGAATAGGTAACTTTTACTTATTGTTGTAAATTCTACTAATAACGGCCAAGGCAAACCTGCTTCGGGCCTCAATACTTTCTATTTACCAGCTTAAATGCTTCCTTAGCGTTAACTGAAAACAGCTACCAGCTGTTCTTATTCAATATCTGGTTTGCACTTTATTTGATCAGCTGCTCTTCAAGTGTCTCCATAGTGGTTTGCACATTCGCTTCACAAGTGAAAGGTCCTTGGTTTAAGTGCAGGTGGGGATAGAAGCCCCTCCCACCATGGGAAGGTTACATCAGGCAGGGTATCTGGTGTAAACCCTATGCCAAATTATCTGTGCAGATTCAGTTGCAGTGGCGACCCCTTGGGGAAGTGCAAGGGAGCAGCTGAAGGTGCTTTATGTTTTCTGATTGTTAACATCAGCACTCACAGCAAGAAGGTCCTGAGTTCAATGCCATGTACATGTTCTCCCCATGCTTGCACAGGTTGGTGCCATGAGTTACAGTCTCTCCTGCCATTAAATAACATGCTAAGTTAATGCTGCCTACATCATTCTTAATCTCAAGAGTTCACTTCCTGGTTCAGTAAATGTTTAACTCTGGAATACATTAGTGTTCTAGGCTTAGTGTCACCCAACACTGTTAGTGTTTTAGGGTTAATGAAATAAATTAGGTCAGAACCCCAGCACAGACATCACTTCTTGGTCATGTTATATCAACACTCTCTTCACCCCATAGACTGTTTGCAATAGACACGGTTGTGGACATAGTCACCTTAAGGTCAGTTAGTTTTTCCTGTGCTGAAGCTTCAAGCTGAACATTTTGCTTAGTCATTGTCTTGTTTTTTTTGGGTCACACCCTGTTTTATTCCATCTGCTTTACTGTAGCCATAATTCACAAAATGAACATGCTATGTTAAAATCAATGTTGAAACATCCCTGAAACTTCTATTCCATCATTTCTTAGCTGCCCACTTCTAAGATTAGACAGAATGTGTATTTGAGGCAATTCTGCAGCTCTTTTAGAGCCCCTAAAGCTATGCCCATCTTTTATATACAGTCTGTGATTTGCACATATTCCAAAGAAGAGAAGGAAGCTAGCATCATGCCTCTTTCATGGGTCCAATTGCAAGATTGGCAAATGACCACACTTTCAAAACTCACAGCAAAGTAGTCAGTCCTATAGTCCTACTGGCAACATTGAACACAGCAAGGTTATTTTGGTAATATAAAAAATCATAAATTTTAAGCAACTGCTGTAAAATAAAAACTTGAGAAAAAGAGAAAAGTACCTCAAAATGAAATTTTGTATTCAAAAAATCAAAATGTAAAACAAACTTGAATAGGCAATTTATTTTTTTTAGCTTTTCTCAAGTCATTCAAATTTGTCAACACCACAAGCATTAAACCAGATAGGTGTATTTGTTAAAGACTCAGATGTTTACACAACTTTCGTGTAATGAAATGATGTCCATAAAGTATTTTCTTCTGGTACTAGGATACTTGTTATAAATTTCCTTAAATCTTCTCCCTTGGAAATGTTTACCATATTGTGATAAAAACTAAAATCAGCATTTAAACTGATAAACAAAAACAAATAAACATTGATAAACTGTTGCAACCCAGGGGGAGCAGCATCAGTCAACTGGGTGGAGAAGGTTGAGTCACAGTTAAAAGGTTGTAATGGGTAAATTTTTAGCACTGATAACACGAGACAACACAAGAGACAAAAACTGGAGAACTAATTGCCAATTAAGTTAAATAAATGACCAAGATTTTTCATGGCCGAGCAGCTACTGTATGTGCAAGCCTTACACTACCATGCATGGGATGGACAGGTGTAAAGCATGCTGCCACTGGACTCTGGAGCAGTGGAAGCATGTTCTGTGGAGTGAGGAATCTCACTTCTCAGTCTGGCGAGCTGATGGACGAGTCCATGTTTCATGAATTCCAGGAGAATGTTACCTTTCTGACTGCACTGTGCCAGCTGTCAAGTTTGGTGGGGGAGAGAAAATGCTGTGGGATTGTTTTTCTGGGATTGGTCTGGACTCCTTAATTCCAGTGAAGAGAAATCTGCATGCTTCAATTTACCAAGACATTTTAGACAATTCTATGCTTCCTATATTGTGATAAGGCCCTTTTCTGTTGCAGCGTGACTGTTCTCCAGTGCACAAAGTAAGATCCCTGAAGGCATGGTTGGATGAGTTAGTGTAGAAGAACTTGACTGGCTTGAACAGAACCCTGATCTCAACCCCACTGGACACGCTTGGGATGAACTAGAATGGAGATTAAGAGCCAGGCCCTCTTGTCCAGCACCAGTGTCTGGCCTCACAAATGCTCTTCTGGATGAATGGGCAAAAATTCCCACACTCCAAAATCTTGTAGAAAACCTTCTCAAAGAGTGAAAGCTATTATAGCTGCAAAGGAGGAAACCAACTCCATATTATTCTGAAGTAGCTGCTGTGATTAGTGCAGTAGCCTGATAGGAGCATGGGACTTAGGAACTGGTCCAATCATCTCTCAATCAGACAGTCATTTGGTCCAATAGAAGGCAGGATGGAAAGCAAGATTTTGAACAAGTGCAGGAACCACATCCTAATCAGCATACACAACAGACAGGGTAAAACACACAACAAGGGTAAGGACTTGGAGTACAGTGACCCATCACTATAACATAGGCTAAACAATAACAAATTAAATTTACAGTATAAGAAAATATAAAAACTGCCTGTACATCAGTTTGTGTCTTCTAAACTACTTTCAGTGTTTGCACCATGTCATTTCTTGCAGTAGTTTGTCTGTCTAAAAACAGCAAACAAAACATGTGAGCTCTGGGTTGCTTCCATATCACAATAAAACCAACTTTAGTCCAAATGTTTTTACTTTTCTTTTTATTACATTTTTATGCACAGGTCTCCAGTAGCAACAGGAAATTACCTGTTTCAAAGGTCTTATTTACCCCAAATCGTCTGTGTTTCCTTACTTCTTCATTAATTCACCATTATGGTAATAACTTAAGAAATGGTAGGACATTTTCTGAGTCTAGGTTTCTGTGAAGCAGCCTCTCTTCTTTTTACAAACATATTTTTTGATCCTGTATTGCAGTCTGTTACTTGCTGTCATCAGCCACCTTCCCAGTTTCATTTATTTATAGGATAGAAATTCAGATGAATGTTTATTTGGACATAAATACAAATAAATTTAAATATTCAGCCTCATTAAGAAGTTCATGTTGTTTAAATATCACAGTCTCCTGTACTTTGTTTCACACATCTGATGTTCTATGTAATTTATGCATCATATGTCCACAGATTATATATATAGGAAAGGTTTTAAAAAGTGTCTAAACTCCCTCAATAGATCAGGTAATTTGCATTATGTTTGACTTTTTTCGCTTGGATTTTAAAAAGAATAGTCACTGACTACAGTTAGCATCATAGTTCTTGATAGGTGTAAATAATAAATCCTAATATGAAATATGCATCATTATTTTTGCGCTTTGAAGTTTATCTATATTTTGGAGAACCTCTGCTATGATTCCAAGCACAAGCATACAGAACAAAGTATGAGCGCGCCTCAGATCAAAGCGGCAGAGACAGTTTCACCGAGCTGGTCTGTGTGAGTATCAGGTTAGAGATGAGAATGGTAATGGATCATGACTGTGTACTTCAGACCTTGGATGTAACTTCACTAGCATACCCTGCAGGTATTCTCTTTACCTTTTGTTTGCACTCCTCTTCAACACATGGGACTGTCACAGGTTTGAATTAGAGAGAAAAACAAACTCAATGGTAAACTTACTTTCAGTTCTATTTGAGCTGTTATTGATGTATCAAAGATTATATTAAGAGAGTAAGTTTAAAAAAATCTCTAAATATTTATTATACATAGCCACATTAAAATATAAGTCAGAAGATGTAGGCACCGTTTTAACTCTGGAGTGTTTGCAGACAAAAAGGAAAGGCTGATTGTCCTCCGATGAGATGTGAGACTTAAAGTGGCAACAAAATATACGCTGGCACATCTAAAAGGCAGCATTTGTAACTGACATTTTCACTTGGGTATGTGAAAAAATAATGTGTCTTGATTTCAGGCTGCTGCGGTTTAACAAAGGCCATGCTGCTGTCATGTTGTATATAAATGTATTGTCTGCTAATCCACTTTTTCCTCCTTTGTGTTTGGTTCTCTAATGTTTCTGCTTTGAAGATGGTGCTTTTCTTGGGAAAACAACTTGAACAGCTTCAGTGCTCCTTAGCATTGATTCCCCAGGTCTCTCAAACTCGTCTGGATGGATAGAACACCATTCTTCCAAAAGATATTTCCACACTTGGTGTGTTGATGAAGATGATGATAGTGGAGAGTGCTGTCTTAACACATTGGTCCAAAGTCTCCCATAGGTGTCAATTTGTTGAACGATTCACATCATTTCCAAACTTATCAAACCTTGCCTTATTCCTTATGGATGGGAGCATTCTCATCCTGAAAGAGGCCAGTTCCATCAGGAAAGAAATGTTTCTCAGAGCAACCCTTCCAGCTAAGGGAACACAAACCATGCCATCAGAATGTATACATACTTCTCTTTTAAGGACAATGTAGAAGAGTACCTGTTTGACATTTTTGCTATTTCAAGCTCCTGCTTTTCTAATTCGTGTGATTTGCATGTATCTTGGTGCATTTTGACAATAATGTTTTTTGATCCATAGCCCCACCCACCTTCACAGAGACACCACCTCCTGTGTTTGAGGCTCTGGTTGGAAGTCACATTTTGCTTGTCTGCGTGGCTAATGGCAACCCTACTCCAACCATCACGTGGCTAAAGGATGGCAGTGCCATTCCAAAAAATATTTATGAGGTATGTATGAAATCACACAAAGTGCATTAATGCAAAACAGAAATTAACTGATAGATATGTATGTGCATAATCAATATGCACTGCTATGGCCAGTATATGTTACTTATCTTTTATATTTTGTATTCATGTTCAAACCTTTTGGGAAAGTATAAAATTATGTGCTTTTAATTCGCTTTTTAATAAATAATGTCCTCTTCACCTCCTGACCTCCAACATTTAATGGTTTGTTACTTGTCTCACATGTCACTGCTCAAAAGAATTTCAGTAAACTCTGCTCATAACTTTTTGAGTTATGCTGCAAACAGACAACAATGTTGACAAACCAACGTTAGTGAAAACATAACCCCCTTGGTGGAGGTAACAAACAAAACATTGATCACCTACTAGTTGCAAATGAGCCTAGCTGAGCATTTTTGCTCAGTAGGTGGGTTATTTGTTAATGTTGTTAATTTTGATGGTTTTATTTGATGTTGCATAGAAACACAAACCATTTGAAGCAAGTTTTTAGGGGTTAAATTCACTTTCTTTTAAAAAAAGAGAGAGAGAGAGAGCTATAGTTGTCACACAAATAGGGTGGAATAATCAAACAGAATTGTCCTCTGAAATACAGCAGTGTGCAAAAGTCTTGAGCCAGCCCACGATACGATACGGCTTTGGCTTTCTATAGGTCATAGACCTTTTAGCCGCTCATAATTAGTGAGGATTGTATTTATTAGTAATGTTGGTTTACCATTTTCACTGCTTGCACTGTAACTGCTTCTTGGATGTATGGATCTTGGACCAGTATTTCTTGAGACGAATTTTGAAACGGTTTACATTGTCAGCTGTAACCACAAGTTGTTCCACAGATCCACCACCCTATTACTGAAGAACCTTTGACGAACCATGAGTCTGGAATATCATCTTTTCAGTTTGAGTGGGTGGCCCCTTGTCCTTTGATCATAGTCTCTCTTTAGGGGACACTGGGTTTGGTATACGCTAGTGAGGTATTTGTAGGTGTTAATCATATCACCCCTTGCCCATCTGTAATAGGTGCTTGGCAGCTTCATTTTCTCCAGTCTGGCCACATATGGTAGGTCACTGAGGGCAGGTACGAGCTTGGTTGCTCTCTGCTGAACATTTTCGATTGCTTGGGCGTCTTTTTTGAAGATTGGTGACCAGACCACATTTCGATATTTGAGGGTAGTCCTCACCAGTGCTATATACAACTGTTGCATCACATGGCAGTCAAGGAATGTATAAGACCTGCGTATGAGCCCTATTTTACTGTAAGCTTTGGAGACAGCCTGTTAAATATGGTCAGAGAATGACAACTTGTTATCCACTTTGACCCTGAAATCTTTTGCCGCTTTCGTCTCCTCTAGTGTAACCTTGTTTCCACCATCACCCATGGTGTATTGTCTATTGGGAGAATCTTTGTTAATATGCATCACTTTACTTTTGGTTGTGTTAAACCTCAATGCTCATTTCTTTATATTTTGATTTCAGGGAACCAGGTATTTTTGTAATTTTTTTTTTAGCTTTCCAGGCTTTCTGAAGGTTGTTCAAAGTTTTCCTCTGGATATTGGCTGCTTTTTCACTCATTTTTATTCTGGTCTGTGTATCTGACTAACATTCAGAGGAGTGTTGGGAATTTTCCCCTTTACTTGTTAAGCTACTTAATACTAACGCATGACCCATTCAAAAATAAAAAACTAACAAAAGGGAAAGTCATGTCCTTAAGAAAAAAAAAAAAGAATCAAGCAAAGAATTGACACAGGACCTGAGAGATGCATCTGGACTGATCTGTCTACAGTTCTCAAAAACCTCCATCCTAAATGGTCTCAGTGGAACAATAGCTGCCAAGAACTCATTCTTAAGGAAAAGAAACAGGGAGAAAAGGCTGAGACATGCCAAATTATAGAAGAACTGGACTGAAAATCAATGGCCACAGGTCTTGTGGCATGATAAATCCATATTTGAAATTTATGGTTCGAATTGTCATCATTATGCTAGGAGGTCAGGAAAGAGGCACAACAGTGAGTGTCTACAGCCATCTGTAAAACAGTGGAGGCTCTGTGTTTTACTCTGTGCAGTGGTGGGATCTTGTCAAAATTCATGGAATTACTGGATGAATGCAGAAAAGTACCATCAGATTTTGATTCACTATGCAGTACAATTTGGAAAGCATATGATTGGCAACAGTTGAATTTTTTAGCATGACAATGATCCCAAACACACTACCAATGAAGTACAAACCTACCTGGATGGAAAACACTGTGGTCAGTCATGGATTAGTCTCCACAGAACCCTGGACCACAACATTATTGAAGCAGTGTGGGTTCATCTTGACAAAGAATGGAACAAAAGGCAACCAATATCCAAAGAAGAGCTTTGGAATGTCCTTCAGAAAGCCTGGAGAACTATTCCTAAAGACTGCTTAAAGAAATGACAAGAAATCTTGCCTAAGAGAGTTTAGGCTGTGTCAAAGAATTAAGATGGTCAAACCAAATAGTGACTTTCAATCTCACTAGAATTGTACAGAGTCTGTTGTTGCCTTATAAACTATATTTCCATTTGTGTTTGCACGTTTGAACAAATCATTGCACTTTTTTCCCAGTGTGCTAGCAAAATATAAAGAAATGGGGAGTGAGTCAATACTTTTGAACCGTGAAAGAAAGTAGTAATTATAAATCTTTATATCCATGCATATTATTTATTTTAATGAGCATAAAAATAAAGTGTGCAAAGAAACTGCTGTAAGTTCTGAAGATAGAAGACTCATTGGAAGAAAAACCAAACCCTTTGGCCAGAATGACTATAAAGATGTTATTAAAGCGAGAGAAAGAAAAAAGCACCTTTTCACCTGTTAAGTTTTGGGTTGAAATATTCTGGTTTGTGTTTAAGTGGCACGCTGCATGGATAGAGTATTGATTCTGCTTAATATCAGCTAATCTGAACTAAATGCTGACCCAATAGGGTGCTGATACTTTTTGCACATGCTGCAGTGGTACTTTATGTGTTTATGAGCCTGTTGCATCCATTCACTTCTGTTTGTCTGGTATATGATATTTATCAGGATGGCGTCTTATCTCTGCAAGCAGTGACTATGCAGTCAGCAGGACAGTACACCTGCCACGCCTCCAACTCTGAAGGAAATGTGACTCGCGTGACAAAAGTGAAGATCAAAGGTCAGTTGTTTCCTAACATTCTTTCTGTCTGTCTGTCTTTCAGCCTGCCAGTTCCTTCAGTTTCTGTGATGCCTATGTGCCTAACTGGCTTGAAGCCACCATAATTTACATTTCTATTTCTTGCCCTTGCATCATGCAACACAGCGGTAACAGAAATTCAAACTGAACTTGACTGCTATTTAGCCACGCAGTGACAAAATAAGAGTCAATATCATGATATGAGACAAGATATCATCTGGGATTTGGCAGTGTTTCTTTATCGTGATAAAGCTTTGTGTTTTGCTCAGTCTGAAGGTTGCATTTCAGAGATGTAGGAGTTTTGTGAGCTTGTAAGGTTGATGTAACTGAGTGCAAAGAGTACTGTCTCTGTTTAGTCATCAATACAAATATATATCTTTTTTCTAAAATTATTAGGAATTTTATGAAAAATATAAAATATATTAAAGACATATCACAGAATTCATTGTTTTCAATACTCATAGGTGCTAACACACTTGACCAGTCCAGGCAAGTTTTTAGATTACGTATGTACAGTCCAGCTTAAGGACAATATATATGTAGAATATGCAAATAACTTACTGTATATCATTGGATTACACCAACACACCACTGCATAATACACTGTGGGATTTATTTCTGACTTCTTCTGTACTCCTACTCCAACTCCTACTGCTGATTTTCCTCTAGAGAACCAGGACTCATCTGTAGCATGGTGTATAGGGAAATTATTTTGTTTTGGCACAAAGTCTTGTTGAGGTTTCACTTAAATTTGGAATCTCATAGTCACAGTGGTCGCATTTTAAATAATAATCATCATGAGCATGTATGAGTCTAAGTCACATTATCTGAGCTTTGGCTGCATTCTTTGAAGCATTGCCACATGGATGGATTACTGACTAATAGCTGATCTGGATGGAGTTAGACTAAAAGCCTTAAGTAACCTCTAAACTCTCACTCATGCATATATCCATCATGCATTTAAGATTATAAACTTGATCAGTAATGACTGCTGTAGTGATTATGTGCTTGTTTATGCATAAGACATGAGGTGTTAGGCCTCTTTTATTAGCTTTGTGCAAATAGCACATGTGTTGACACAAGGTTGGCATGGCTGAGATACATATGACATCATAGTGGCTCTCTGAAATGGCTGTTTGACAAATTCTTATCAGACATACTCACACACTGTGTTTTCTTTCTGATTTTTGGCTCAGTATGTAGCAGAGCATTTATCAGCACAATCATTGCATAAACCCTCATGTGTTTTCAGTGCATATACATCTGTATTTGAGTGTGGTACTGTAATAGGACACCACCGTTGTAACAAAACAGTTGGCAAAATTTCTTCCACAATCAGCTGCTCCCTTGTGTTTCCCCAGGGGGTCTCCACAGCAGATAAATCCACATCAGTAATTTAGCATAGTTTTTTATTTACACTGCACGTCCTTTCTAATGCAATGCTTGTGTCCATACCTGGACTTGAACCAGGGACCTTTTGTGTGGAAAGCAAATGTGTAAACCACTATGCTATTGTTAGACTAGTCCCCCATCAATTGTCAGTAGCATTGCAAAGTGGAGGCCTTGAGGAATCACAGCAACCCAACCACGAAGAGGCAGAGCACGTAATGTTACAAAGCAGACTTGCTGAATGCTGAGGCGGATAGTGTATAAAAGAATTCTGCAGACTCAGTAACTGCAGAGTTCCAAACTTCCTCTGGCATTAACATCAACACAAAAAAACAGTGTGAGGGGAGCTTTATGGCATGGGTTTCCATGGCTGAACAGCTGCATGCAAGCCTTAAATCGCACAATTCCAAGTGTCAGATGGGGTGGTGTAAAGTACAGGTACACCATCACTGGACTCTGGAGCAGTGGAAATGTGTTATATGTAGTTATGAATCATGCTTTTGTGGGTTTACTAAATGCCAGGAGAACACTACCTGCCTGACTGCATTGTGCCAACTGTAAAGTTTGGTGGAGGAGGTATAATGCTGTGGGGCTGTTTTACTTGGCACCTTAGTTCTAGTGAATTGAAATATTGTAAAAAGCCTTCCCAGAAGAGTGGAAACTGTCTTTCTATCTATCTATTGATTGACCAATATGATAACTGGTGAATTTTCAGCATCCCTCACATTTGTGCCACATATCAAAAAAGCATATTTTAAACAAGTACTTTGGGTTCCGAACAAGTAGCTTTTTAAATGTATTTTTCTTTTTATTAAGTTTCACCAATCTTCCACCTATGTAACCCACCATTGGGTACCCAGCTCCATTTAGAGTGACTTGTTTTAATTTAATATTTTTTCCTCTTTATCTGTGGGTTTTTTTTTACAACATACACAGCTTGAATAATTCATTCTGATAGTTATTACATGAATATTTTTTATTGCAGACTATTTCAGTCCCCCCTTATAAGTAATAAGATTTATAAGAGAAAGTAAGAAATTAATATATTTGTCATAGAAGGTAAGAGACCAGTCAAAACTAATGAAAGAAGAATATTATAATCCATGTGATCTATCTTAATGTTATAGAGCATTACAGAGCTGTTGATGTATTGAACTTCAATGCCTGTGAAATCCTTCACAGCTGTATAAGATATAAAGACAGCTGTATGCTTTCAGGCTGCACATCTGCAATCTGCATTTGTTTAATTGCATCATGTACAACACCAGTTCCAAAAAGGGTTAGACGCTGCACGAAATTTAAATCATATTAATAACAATATGTTTTATTTACAAAAGAACACAGAAAACACATCAAATGTTGAAAGTGAGACATTTTACTATTCCATGAAAAATATTCGCTCATCTCAAATTTAATTGTAGTAACGCCTCTCAAAAAATTGGGACAGGGCCGTGTTTATCACTGTGCAGCATCCCCTCTTCTTTGAAGAACAGTCTGTAAATGTCTAGATATGTTTTCATTTGGTGAAAGGTTTGCACTGTCGGCAGGCCAGTCCAGCATCCGGACTCTTCTACTACGAAGCCATACTGTTGTAATAGCTGTAGTATGCAGTTTAGTAATGTCTTGCTGAAATATTCAAGGCCTTCCCTGAAAAAAAAGATGTTGTTTGGAGGGGAGCCTGTGTTGCTCTTAAACCTGTATATACCTTTCACTGTCAGTGGTGCCTTTCCACATGTGTAAGTTGTCAGTACCATAAACACTAATGTACCCCCATGCTATCATGCTAACTTTTGAATTGAGCACTGATGAGAAGCTAGCTGAGGCACCTCTTGTTTTGTCCAGAGGACATGGTGTCCATGACTTCCAAAGAGAAGTCAAATTTTGATTTTCCTGACCACAGAACAGTTTTCTATTTTGTCCATTTCAAATGAGCTTTGGCCCTGATACATGTTTGGAGCTTGTTCACATATTGCTTCTTCTGTGCATGATATAGTGTTTACCTGCATTTATGGGTAACATGACAAACTGTGTTCACATAGAGTGATTTCTAGAAGTGTTCCTGAGCACATGCATTGATTTCCATGACAGAATGATGACTGTTTGCAATGCAGTGCTGCCTGAGGGCCCGAAGATCACCAGCATCCAATATTGATTTTCAGCTGTGTCCTTTGCACACAGAGATGTCTCAAGATGCTCGCATTCTTTTGATATTATGTACTGTAGATGATGGAATATTTAAAATCTTCACAATTTTGCGCTGAAGAACATTATTCTGATATTGTGCCACACTTTGTAAATTAACTTTTTCACAGATTGCTGAACCTTTGCCTAGCTTTACTTCTGAGAGACTCTCTAAGGTGCTCTTTTTATACCCAATCACATTACTGGCCTGTTCCCATTTAACTGAGTTAGCTGCCACATGTTCCTCCCACTGTTTCTTTTACCGCTTTCCTTTCTAGCCTTTTGAAATGTGTTACTGCCATCAAATTCAAGATGAGCTCATATTTTTCCTGACATAGTAAAATGTCTTACTTTCAATATTTGATATGTTTTCTTTGTTCTTTTGTAAAAAAAAAAAAAAAA